>APFE031302476.1:21048-46135 GCA_000404065.3 Pinus taeda
TCATGATGATTGTCACCGAATGGGATCAAAGTCAGAAGTGTGAAGTCTTGAGGACTATCCCAGATAATCAAGACTGGGATACATACAAAAATAGCTGGAAGCCTACATGGCAATTACGGAATACAAAAGTTCTGGATACAGCTCTCCAGCCTCATACAGATCTTCAACATTATGTGCCAGAAAAAAGAGTATATCCAAAAGGCAGAAAATGGATTCATGACATGATATATACTAAAGCCAAAGCTAATGCAAGGACAGCAAGAGAAGCCTTAGAATCAAATTTCCATGACGTTGGACGGATTGGACACCAGGGAGATAGTAATACCAGGACCTATGGAGCATACTTCTGTATCTATCGTACCAGAGATCTATGGGTAAATCATCCACAAGTCCAACCAGGTGCAAGATGGCCAAGAAATGATCCTAAGGTAATATTCCGGGATACAGTTTATAACTTTCCAGATTATAAAAAGCTATGGTGGGACTTCATGAATGTCGATGATAAAACAGATACACATTATACAAAATTGAAGTTTAGCACAATGGCAGCCTCTCAGAATAATCTGCAGTGCGAATGGTTCCAAAACTGGTGGATAGATTATGGTGTCAACAGGACAGCCATGGACCCTGTGTATCATGAAGGATATCAAAGAAGACACTGTCAAAGATGTTTTGATCATAACATTGGAGACTGCTACCATCGCATCTACAGCACAGTCAGAGAAATGACAACCAAAGAATGGGACCCCTTCCACATAACCAATTATTCTCTCCAAGAATACATGGTAGACCACTTGGAGTGGTGTGTGCTAACCAAAGTTCAACATCAGATCATACTGGGGAAGCCCATGATAGTCCGGAGAATATACACCAAGGCATGTGACGATTTTCTTTACAAAAGGGAAAGATTCCCTGACTTAACTTTATTTTGAATAAGTACCAATCACAAGGGCTTAATTGTGATCAGTGTTCCCGTGGGCTTTATTGTTCAAAAGCCTCCACATTGTAAATATTCCCTTCTAGTCTTTTCTCGTGGACTTTTTGTACAAAAGTATCCACTGTGTAGCGAGTCATGAGTCTGTTTTTACTTTAGGTACAAGGATCTACTTTACAGACAATATCACATGCGTTACCCGAAAGCAATTATTCGGCCTGGCTCGAATATTTGTGCGGACGTCGCTTTGATAAAGACTGAAAAAGAAATGATTCTTTAGGTCTTTTCGGTCTGACCAACAGTGATGTTTGTCCCCCCTTTGCATGTTATATAAAGAAGGGTAAGGCTCATTTGTTGATCATCGAGTCTTAGGCAATCTTGTGTGTGTGTTTGAGTCGAGTGTTCTCCTGCTCTGCATCTGCGGACATTCAGTCCGATCTGCTTGCATCACGAGTAATCACTCAAAGTCCTTAGTTGGTTTGAGAAGCCTACGTATCAGTGTGCTCGGCACTGGTAAGAACCTAAAGTGGCCGAACCATTAGAAGAGTCAAGTTTTTGGGTGTGAAGTCTGATTCTAATACAGAGCCTATACTTTGCCAGAAGCCTCCGGTAGTAACTTGCTTAATTTTAAGCTGTGAAAAGTCCGGTAAAAGCAAGTTTAGACTGTTTCTAGATAGAATCAATTTCTGTAAAAGCTTTGAGAGCATTCTGTAAAGATTTTCTTATTATGAAAATAAAATGAGTATGCCATTCTCTTATTTGAGTACCTCTGTGCATTTATAGAAGTCCACTGTGATAGTAGTTCTCTCTGTGCTTTCATCCGAAGTTCACAGGAAGTTCGCCAAAGGATCGAAGGGACACCAAGACCGTGTAAGGCGTGGATGCCGTTGAAAAGGTCGTCAGAGCGTGAAAGATCTCAGTAGGTTCACCACTGGTTCACCAGGAGTTGGCTATCAGAAAGAACTGAACTGACAGACACAGAGAAAGAGCAAGCTTGTGATAGAAGCCTCTGTTGAAAATTGGTATCAGAATGCAGCATGGCAATCGAAAGCCAATTGGTCCATTTTTCATTACTTAAATGCAGTGCCTCATTTATGTGATCTCCTTTATTGACTTTAGTTATGACTTGAGTTTTCCTTCATATTTCTTTCTACCTCATTCACATTCTGTGGCGCCTTACTTCGTTCCATCTCTCTGGGTTGTGGTTATCAGTTGGGTTCGATCCGGGCTGGCGCGGCATCGAGCAGGGGGTTCGGTTTAACCTTTCCAGGTAAGAAGAGTGTAATTCTGGTACATGAGTCTTTGGTTTGTTTGATTGCTGTGATATTAGGTGTCCGTCTTGTGCTTGACTTTGCAGATTTTACAAACGTAAACGTATTCAGTTCATTCAAAACGTATTCGTCTTTGTGCTTGCCTTTGCAGGTTTTTCAAACTGTCTGTATCTGCCAACTTCGTATTCAATCGCCTTGGAGTGTAAACATTAACTTATTCTCAACGAATCGAATCAAACCAAATAATATGTTGATCAAATCAAATTTTCGAACACTAGTAGTATCAGACCGTGTTTCGCTAGCTGTAGTGCATCTGATTATGGAGGGTTTTGCTGTTCTACCATGGGAAATAGGTCGACATTGTCTGCTAAGAGTGCCTTACGACTCTCATGCAACCCTTAGAGCTGTTTGCAGAAGCTGGGAGGCCGCTGTGAACCACCCCGACTTTTACGAATACAGAAAAATGTTTGGGATTTCGCAACATTGTATATGTTTAGTGGAACTCCGGGAATATCCTGCTTACCCGGATGATGATCTAGAATTTTGTTAGGAATTTCTGGTCATTCCAAACAAAATATAGTGGAAAGATGCTCCAATACCACTGTTGGGAATTTTCTGATAACTTCTGAAACAAAAAATATGAACAAAGAGTGATACTCTGTTTTTGGGAATTTCTGATAATTCCAGAACACAACAATGCTCTGTTTTAACATAGCGGAAACAAAAAAAAATTGTTTGCAGAATACGGTGTTTCAGCAACGCAGTTTCGTCAGTTGTTGAATGCAGTGTTTTAGCAACGCTGAAACTGGTGTTTCAGCAACACTCTGTTTTGACGTCAAGAAACTATTTTTTGATTACGATGTTTCAGCAACACTCTGTTTTGACATCAAGGAACTATTTTCTGATTACTGTGTTTCAGCAACATGCACAAAAACTTGTATTCATTAACAATAAACCAACTGTTACAAAAAATATCTTCCTCACTTAGAGGGATTTTCACAAGAGATTATGCTGAAGAGCATCTTCCTCTTATCTAGAGAGATTCACCAGTCTATGCTGAAAAGCATCTTCCTCTTGACAGAGGGATTTCACAACTGTCTATGCTGAAAAGCATCTTCCTCTTAACAGAAGGATTCTCCAAGTGTTTATGCTGAAAAGCATCTTCCTCTTAATAGAGGGATTCTCCAAGGAACGCTTCACTTCCACACAAATAAATTTACTCTGTCTCTGCTTTGAGATTTACACTGCTGTGTGTAAAATTTCAATACATTTACGCTGCTACATATTCCATTACAAAAACTCTGTCTCAGCACTGTTGTCTCAGCATTGTTGTCTCAACAATTCTATCTATCATTGCACTGCTGTGCATAAAACAACTTCTTGAATTACTCTCGCACTACTGTGCATTACATTTCATGTTCAGTTTAAATGAACAACAAAAACATATGCACTGCGTGCTCCCCTTGCAAGTTCTCAACGAACAACAACTAAAACATATTCACAGTGGTGTGTGGTGTGTGCTGCATTTCCATATTCACCAACAAAAAACTATACTCACACTGCTGTGTGCTTCCCTTCATTGATTACAATTGCACTGTTGTTGTGCCTCACTTGCATTTCAGATGCAAACAACAAAACTGTGCTGCTGCATTTTTACCCTCTCTCACAGCAAACAATTACAAAACAAATTACATTCAAATCTGCACTGTTGTGCATTTCACTATTCTCGAAGCATTTTTCTTCACGCTGCTGCGTGCTCTCCTTTGCGCTCTCTCTCTCTCATCTACACTGTTGTGTCTACACATATATAGTGCATTAGGGGTCATAACAATCCATCAACCACTTCAACTTTCTTACAGAGTCTCTTGCTGCAATTTGCTGCTCATAATGAAGACATTCTGCTGTGCTTCTTGAGTTGGTTGTGTGGAAACCCATAACTGATAAATGTGCGGTCCGCTCGAGGCTGGTTCTTTTCACTTTCGGCCATGCTTCTTCTTTAATGGGGTTGTTTAGAAGTAATGGCGCAGCGCTGGATCTGATATTCCTCATTCTTTGAAAACACAAACAGGTAAAGGGTGAAAAGATGGTAATGGCGATGGCTTAAAAGAACGGAAATAAATGTGGGAATAGACGGCGACTGCTGCTGTTCAACTGTTCACTGAAATTATAATTCCTAACAAATTTTGTGGTGTTTGTGTTTGACCCTTTTAGAGGCACCTAGGAAACGCTTGCTCCCCTTCCCCATTTCCCTGGTTCTGGTTCTCACAATGGGATTCCACTCTTCTGTCACTGCGTTTGTGTCAATCGAAAACTGGTTTTGGTGGGCGGATGGAATTCATCCGACCTCTACCTAGCAGAGGCACTCAATACCGTTTTCATCTATGACTTCTCATCTGGAAAGTGGAGCCGTGGCGCAGACATGCCAGAGATTCGAATCTCCGGTGCTTTCTCGGTATCACCTGAGGGACTCCTTTACATTGCAGGTGTGCACGATGACTACGCAGAATTCCTCCTATCTGCCGCTGTTTACAATGTGTTTGAAGACCAATGGAAGATTCTTCCTGAGATGCGTGAAGAACGGGATGAATGCTATGGTGCTTTCATCGACGGCAAATTTTTCATTATTAGCGGTTATAGTAGTGAGTTGAGCGATGGATTCAAGTGGAGTGCGGAAGTTTATGATCCAGAAGCAGGGGCATGGACAACGCTGGAAAATATGTGGACTGTCGAGGAAGGGAAAGGCCCACAGTCTTGTGTGGTCGCTGCTTCTTCTGGGCGCTTGTAATCTTTCCAGAAGCAGCAAGAAGTGATGGAATATGACTCCAACGAAAGCGTTTGGAGGGCCGTAGGTTCTCTTCCAAAAACCCTTACAAGGAGTTCATGTTGTGTAACCGTGGCGTGACAAGATTTTTGTTTGCGGTTATGCTGAGAGTAATGGTGACGTTTTCTATCTGTTTGAGCCTCCGCCTACGACAAGTGCAGCAATTGCTCCAGCGGAAACCACTGGAATGTGGACTGCCATTGAGAAACTAGAAAAATCTCATGTGGAGTATGTTCAGTGTATTCAGTCCGCGGTTTCTTTTCAGATTTAAAGTTAAATAATAGTGATAATTACCATGTTGCGCGTTGAACACAGTGAAGTGAATGTATGCGCGAACATGGGTAAGAGATTTTACATTCATGTGATCTGGTGTTCCTGCATTAGAAAATGATGTGATATTCTTCGATGGTGTTCCTATTGATCAATGTTACTTGGTTTTTAAAATTGTAGAGTTTTATGGCATTTGAAATTACGATCTCACAGACTAACAATGTTGACTGATTACTAATAATTTCAAATATTTCATGGCATTCGAGAGTACGAAGTTGAAACCTTAAATTGTCTTTCCAGACACATCCCCTTTTCAGCTTCCATTATTCAATTTTACTTCACCAAAATCAGACTACTTAAACTTCGAATTTATCAAATATGCTATCACCATCTTCCTGCAGTGATATTCAGTAGTTTCTATATTCAATTCTTAGTTTTCAGTAGTTTATATTTATGTCATGGTCACCCATGTGGATACACACCATCATCTGTTCTTTCACATTTGTATGGCAAACCAGCAATTCCCTTCTCCGGTGACAAACTCAAAACGTTAAATTTCAAATCAAGAAAAAGAATACAAATACCTCCTTTCACTGCTAACAGGCACTGTTAAGAATGTTTGAATCCATATTATCGGATGCAATGGCCACCATTAATGAAGGCCCTGAGGAATAATGGTGTTAGTTACTTGAGACTTACAGCAATCAAATTATGGTGTTCGTGATATCATTTTTTTTCATGAGGGGGTGATTGCAACAGTGAATTGCATATGGCAGTTATCTCACATGGTTAAATCCTGGTCAGCGCACGCCGGTGGAATCCCGAGGCCGTTAAGCTGGGTACGGGCCCGCGTCCTGCGCCGCGCAGTTGGAAACAGGGTCCACTTCTTGGAGAGCTTCGTTGTCTGGAGCTGTGCACCAATTTCGATTGCCAGAGCAATGGTGGAAGGCTTATCCCCAAAAATCCAGGATTACGTGTGGCCCAGCTGATCCCCAAAAATCCAACGATCTTGACCTCCCTCTCGATTCTCGAGCAACGACAATATGTTGTATGCAAAATATACGCTGCGCAATCTGGGTAGTGGATCTTATGTATGAAACGGGAATGGTGTGTGATCATCGACTGGGAGTTCATATCGCCATATCAACCAATCCCTTTCGGGTTTTTTCTTACTCCAAGTCTCAAGAGAGCTAAAAAAAATTAGATGCATGTAATTCTTAAGATGATTAAGTTGTATTTCCTTAATTACATTATCAAGGGTTGAACGGAGCATTATGATAATCAGTTCTCTATAATGCGACTTTTTGAAAGTCTTTCCGGTGGCTTTTTCAGGTTAAAATTCGGCAGCAATTTATTGGAATCGCAAGTTTGATAGCTAGTTTCTGCACAATCAAAGCGTCTTAGGAGTTTTTCAGGGTGCTAAATCCAAATATGCACTTAAAAAACCATTTTAACTGCAATAAATAAAGATTTAACCTCAATTTCTTTCGCCGGATTCCGTCACCGAAATCTCCAAAAAATCGCATTATAGACAACTCCTTATGATAATTGTTTTGTTTTTTTTGGTTAAAAGGCAAAAGCGTTGATCAGTAAATGGAGCATTATGGTAATTGTTTTGTTTTTTTGGTTAACAAACGTCTTTTCTTATTGGATGTAAATGGAGTAGTGAGTAACAAGTGTGTTTTCGTATTGGTGATTGCATCTAGCACTTTCTTTCAGTTTAGGGTCGGGATGACGTCGTCTTGTAAAATGTAAATGTCGGGTATCTTTTAAATTATATGATGCAGTGATTATAAAATGGGTATATTTTAAATTACATGAGGTAGTGATTATAAAATAAAAATGACAGCTTAAAAAGTTATAATTTTGTTTAAAAATAGTGAAAATTTGGGTTATTAAGTTTTTAAGATTTGGAATGTCCGAGAGATGTTTTTGATGATGCTGAATTTATTTTCACCATTCAAAAGACTATTCAAACATTCTTATTATTATTTTTTTAAAATAAAAAATAAGTAGATTTCTGTAAAAAAATAACTTTCATAATACATTTTAAATTTCAAAGAATAATAATAGAGCATTATTTATTTAACTAAAAAAATAAATATATTTAATTTAAGTTAATGTATTACAGTGTTTTTTATTAATAAAATTACACATCATTAAATTGAAACAAATATTTATATTTATATTACATCATTTTAATTTCAAAAAGGAAGATGATCCATTAAGATTTTAAGTCCAAGCTATACTCATAAGAAAACAAATTACATTTCATTGAGATTAAATATGGAATGCTATAATATACATTATAAATGTCTAGGATTCTCCCATTGTATTAAATTGTGTGTTAAGTGGTTAGCGCATGAATAAAAATTAATGGAAAACAAAACAACAAGGTATAATTTATTGGTGAGCACAAACCAAAAACAATGGGAAAGGAAGTCGATATTTTTTTATAAAAGGGATCTTCCACATTTTAGCTTCTTCATTTGTGATGCCAATATCTCTATTACATGAGTTTTAAGCGAAATGATCAATATGACCAATGCTATGACCAAGGGCCCAAAACAAAAGGCACTAGGTCCCTTGGCTCCCCGTAATCAATAGTGCTTTCTTTGTTTTAGTTCGAGGAGATGAATAGAACTAGGAGGTGATGGTGGTAAAAAACTTTAATTTTAGTGAAATGTTCGGTAATAGACTCACAACCTTTCATTACTTCTGCAATTAGCTGATGGCAATGAAAAAACTACAAATGACATGAAGGATTTATGTCTACCATACTCTACTAACTCATGGAACCACCTTGCTCTTGTCACCACTACACAACCTTTGGTGCTTTCCTCATAGGGAAATGGCAATAAATGGAACTACAACAAATGCGAAATGTCACATCTTTTAGGCTTGTTATTTGACAAAAGCACTAAATGCTTATCAAATCAAAATGTGCAAACATGTTTTTCTCAACACCTACTAACCTCTGATGGTCGATGGCCAAGCGATGGCAAACACTATGTCATAATTGTACTCGTACGTACAAGCCAAACATTTTTTTTTTTTTTTTCACCTATATGTGTTTATAGCACTGGTACTGTTGTCACCACATATTCCCTTATTATTCTACAATGAACAACATAAGACCTAGTTCAAAGATATATGTTCTTGCACTTCTATTCCATGAGCATATTACAAGTATAGATTATCACATTTATCACATGGGCATGTTACAAGGTATACCTTATTACAATAATCCCTAGAAAGTTACCTTCACTCACTCCTCACTTAGAAGATTCTTCTTAATTCTAGGTATAATATAAACATTAAATAAGTATGGTGGAAAAACCTCTTAGCCAATTAAAGGTTATATGCTATAATGGTTGTAATGGCAATATTATTTCATTTTCTGTGTTGTTATGGAACACACCTCTTAACACTTTGTAATACCTTATGATATATTTTGTTTTACTACTTTACTGTGCAATAAAATTCAATTTAGTGCCTATGTTCTAAAGTTGTACGATTCTCATAACCTCTATACCAATTCCAATATTGGTTGTGCTGCTCCTACTTGGGAGATTAACCATGCAATTAGAATTCTCCATGTCTGACTCCATCACATGGAGGCCATATGATCATCATAACAACAACTGAATGGTTGGGATAGAGAGATGGCCATCAAGGGTCATGATTAATCTTTGTAACACTAAAACCTTTTGAACCCTAATTTCTCAATCATTCTGCCCTTCCGTTGCTGCCTTCTCCTTCTGGTGACATCACCCCAATGCTTTTTGTCAATATTTGGAAAATGGCCTTCTGTGGATGCACAAAGCTCATGAAGGCAGACGAGCTCTGCATGCCTCCACCATTTTTTACTCCATGCGTTCTTGCAGGCAATTTATTTGATTCTTATGGTTGGGTTCACTACCTTTCCTCTACAGTTTCTTTGTGAAGAATTTCCCTAATCTTTGCCCATTTTTCAGTGTTTGTTTCTAGTGTCGACAACAATGTGTTGGCTATTCCGTTTACATGTATGACGCCACTTCGGGAAAATATTTCTTTATTGTTACTAATAATTTGTTAGTGGTTGCATTTTATGATTTTTTTTTCCTATTTGTCACTCACTCTATGCTCATATCCATTTGAGGTTGACTATGCTTGTTTTTCCTTATTTTCTTATAGGAATCGTCGAGATCATAACCTATCGATGTTGTGGCCTCAACTCTTGGAGAAAAATTCCAGGTCGACTTCTAGAATCCTGGGTTTCTGATTTAACTGTGTTTCAAGAAACCCCTCCCCATTTGGGTATTCATGCTTACTTTTAGATTCTGATGATCTCAGTTACATTACTCACTCAACATCAATTTTCATCCATCGTTTAATGATAAGAGTATTAGCTTTGGTTTTATACTTGTTAATTTTCTAGCATAGCTCGTACAAAGGACCCGTCTCCTCAGCCCAATCATCCATTCACAATTTAGGTTATTTTCTTTATTTTTGTTTCTATCCGCTCTCTAATTCCTAATGCTATTAATAACCCTAACAAAGGTTTCTAACTTCTTTGCTTTCATTATAACTTTTTCGATATATGTGGTAGTAACTGTCAACCTAAGCATTTGAGCAAGAATACTAGATGGACGATTAGAGAAAGCAATGTAAGGTAAGCTGCAACATTCTCATTATTGTCAGTAGGGTGACATGAAATATTCATAAAGGTCATGCTAGTCCTCTTGCTTTGACAACTCAATTCATTTCAAGATATGTTTCTCATTCTCTTTTCTTTTTCTTCTTTTTAATGGATCTTACAGGTTATACCGTGCCGAAGCATATTATTCCTTGATTGGTTATAGATTGCAAACCACCAATGGTTATTATTTAGGGTGTGGTGTTCACTCCCCCTATATTGCTCTTATTACTTTGTTCACTCGATTTCATAATGCTAATTACTTATATCGTGTTCCCATGTCTTGTAGGTGTAAAAATATGTTCTTGAACCACTTAGTTTTCTCAGGAAGTTGTTAGAATGGTCCTCACTTACCTCAAACTTTAATCTCACCAAGGTCGATGTTACATAATATTTTGTCACACCTCTTGCACTTCCTTGCGACATACCCCGAAGTGCCTGAAACATGACCATAATGCAGTGTATTCCTTCATATATTTAGTTCAAATCCTCCTAAGTCATTGATTGGAAAATGACTTGGCTTTCCCATAAAGGAAATAGCTCTTAAACCCTAATTTGAGAATCATTGCTCTTATGAGGCTAAAACCCGCAATGGTTGCCTGTTTCACTATACCAGACCCGCGATGTCATCGCTTTGTTTTGCTCATATACCCATGATGATCCCAAGAAGGTGATTTTTGTAAAGAGGATGAGAAGCTTCATGATTTAGAAGCTTCCAGAGTGATGAGCTGGAGGTTGTTCAACATAGATGAGGTCGAATTCTCCCAACTTGGCCTCATGGTCTTATCCCTATGAGCTACCACCTTGAGATGAAGGCATACTCCTATATTTGGAGAGATCCTAACTCCCTTTCCCAGCCTATATATGAATCCTCTCCCATTCCCAAATGGTTGATTAGGTTGGAGGATGGGTTGGTCTATGTCTATTTGCACCCTTATGCTAAGATTTTGCATATATGCTACTCTTTTGGCTTAGAGAAGGAGTTCTTGGAGAGCTTAGCTTGGACTTGGATATTCATTTAAAGGAGATCCTATCAACATCAAGGCTTGGTTATATGATTCCCTTTATTTTCTATTAATATACAATTGCTAGTTCATTTTCCCTAAATGTGTATGCTCATGTATCATTCAACTTAACATTCCATGATTAGTTAACTAGGTTTCTTTTGAATATGTTATTTGTAATTGCATGCCTTATGGTGTATTGATCCTTTATGTAGGTGCATAAATGTTGAGAGCAGTAGGAATGAGCCCGTGACACAAGTGATTCAAGGTCTTCAACAAAGGAGATCGAGATAGAATCTAGATGAGGTAGGCCATCTTCTTCATCTCTGTTTTGGTTGCAACTTAGGAAAATGTCTAGTAGGTTGTCACCTTGGTTGTTAGACCCACTCATTGGGTTAGAGGGATCGTCTTTGTCGACAAAGAGAATTTACCTAGACAAAAAAATGGTGACACTGATGGGGAAGCTATAACCCTTTCCATTCAATCCTTCATCCTGCTTTTATGTTGAGTTTGACCAACCGTCAGTTTTCTAGCTTGTTTTATTTTCTGTAACTATTTTCATTTGCTAGTGATTGCTTGAGGATATTGATTTTTGTCTGGTCTTGAAGATTTCTTATTTTTTCTTCATATTTCTCGCCCATCATGGTTATCTCCTTGATAGTCACGATGATATCAAATATTTTTTAATTATAGTTGCATTTATCGCTTTCTTGCCTATGACAATCACGATGATCCCACGTATAAGGGAAAATAGGGTTTTTCTTCTTGTTTTCAGTCTTTGTGTCTTCTATCAGTGATTTTCTAGAGTGTCTATGGTGTTTTTGATTGATTATCTTGATTAATTTGCAAAATTTGTCTCATTGTCTTTGAAGTGAAATCTGATTGAGTTATAGGGTTTCTAGTGAGTTGGTCATCACTTGTCGCTTGTTGGTGTCATTAAGATGCTTGTTTTGCTAACTGATTGAGTGTTGTTTTCTGTGGAAATCATTGAAAACATCGTTTTGCATTTGTTTTAGCTTTTATTTCGAAATTTACTTTTCGTAAAAATACATTAGATTAGTTGCATTGAAAGGTTATTTTTTGAGATTCATCATTGAAAATGGATCACTTTTTTTAGTGATTGAAAGGTAAAAACTGTATTAGGTGCATCGAATAGTTCAAAACGAAAAGAAAAGCATAATTCCTATAAGTGCATCTTTGTAAAGTAAAACCATTTTTCTTTCAAAAACGTTGCATTAAAGATAGCGAAAAGTGAATATTTTTTTTAAACTTTTGGCATTGCATTTGGAAGACGAAAGTGAAAGTTAGTGGAAGGCATTTTGCATGATGCATTTTGTTTGATACATTATTGATTGAAATTCCTTCCCTTTAGTCTCACTTTCATAGAAATGAAAAGTTTTCCTTTTCTCATATAGTTGCATCATAGGCGTTCAAGTGACATCATTTTAAGCCCAAAACTAAGACATAATTGAAGATCGAATTTAAAATCTATCAATTAATCTAAGGAGCATTTGGAAAATTAACATTCATACTTCGTGGTCTAGGCTAGGGACGTGTTTGAGCGTCTACGAAATTTCGCTATTGTCGTTCTTAATACTCTTGCATTAGACAATGTTAGCACAAACTTGTGTTCCCGGTACCATCGAATATATAAAGGGAGATCCTCATAAGTTGAAAACCTTTATCCATAGGAAGCCGTGTCTACCGCCCTGTAAACGTGCTACACCGAAAACAACATTCAGGGAGATTTCTTACACGTACATCAAGTCCTTAGGAAATTTATTTGTTAAGGTGTATATTGTAGTTCACGATTACTTGGTAATCCCTTTTGCCTAGAGTATCTGAGTAGTCATTTCAATCTTTTCTAACTCCTTAAATTTTAAAAGATCATAAGTACATGTCCTTTCAAACTCGCTAAACCAACGAAAGAAACTAGAGTCACCTTTTTTTCCTTTTCTTGACTCTTAAAAAATAAAAAAGGCAAAGTTTTCATTTCAAATTCTAAAATTAATTTACCTCGGAACAACATCCTTCGTCTGGAAATACTCCTTAGTAGATCTTAGGTTGATACTTATGGCCACATTTCCTATTTTTACTAGTCAAGGAAGCCCCTCTGATGGGAATCTTAATCCTTTTTGTTTTTTTGGAAATACTGGTGCTCCTTATATGGAAATGTTGTCCCTTCCTGGATTGACCATTGGTTTTCCAATTTGCTTATTTTTGACCTCGATGGTTCAGAGTGTCCAAACTTCTTTTTGACCAAGTTCTCCTCCACCTGAACAACATCAACTTCATGTTGATCCTAAGGTTGACCCCTCAGCGTCTTCGCCTATTTCTTCACCTCATTCTTCCTCTTCGCCTGGTGAAAGTCTGAATTCTAGTAATGAGGAAGCTAAGAAGAAGAAGAAGAGGATGATGAAGAAGAAGCCAAATAAGAAAGGGGGAAACCAAGCAGTCATTGCTATAGATGCAACTAATGAAAAAAATCTTCCAACCAGCGTCGGAAAGTAAAATCCCCTTGCATGTTATGTAAGGGTGACCACCTTCTTCAGAATTGTCTTGGTATTCCCAAGGTCTTAGAAGTGTGGTCCACAGGTTCACATCAACCTTTTCCATTAGCCTTTGGAGATCATGTTGGTGATAAACGTTCAACTAGTAACAATAAAGCTCATGGGAAAAAAGAAAAAGTCAAATTTCCCCGTAAGTTGTGTGAAGGTGATCATCCCATTCACCTTTCTACTTTTATGGATGAAGCTTCCAAAGAGTTTGAAAACTGTATAGCTTCTCAAACTCATCTTCCTGTTGGGTATCAAAAGCTTTTCCCTGTTCCTTCACTATTTGATCCAGTGATTGATCAAAATTCATCTTCGGTCAACCTCGATCTATCTAGTAGTGAGTCTCATGAGTCCATTCTCGACCAACCATTGGTTGAGAAAATGGTAGATCTAACTCCACCTTCAGTTAACTATATCTTTCGGGTAGAGAGTGGACCTTGTACTGCTCAAGTTCATCTAGTTTCTTTAGTTTCGAATGAACTGGAGGGAAATCCTCCCGTGTCTGAGGTGCATGAGAGTAGTTATCCTATTCCCATATAGAAAGAGGGTAGTTATCACATTCCTATGACAGCCCCTTCGAGTAGTTTAGTCACTTCTTTTAATTAGAGTCAATTGATAGGACATTGTCGTCGGTCTTATGTGCCTTTCCATATTATCGTACATGCTTACCATATGGCCATACCTAGCATAGTGTTAAAATATTGTCCTCAATTAATTGGCAAGCTTTAGGTTCTCCTCAGCTTGTCCTCGTCACAAAAAATCTGTTAGCTTTTAACAAAGGAACTAGTCAATCATTAGGGATCCTTCCTAAGTTCCCGATTGGGAGGAAATATTATCTATATAGATGTTATGGTTGTCCAAGACCCATTGGATTTTAATATACTCCTTGGCTATGACTATATTTATGTCATGGGAACTCTTGTTTCTTCCGTCTTTCGAGTAATGTGTTTCCCACATCAAGGAAGCGTTGTGATAATTTATTAGCTTACATTCATTGGTCCTAAATAAACTCCCACTCAACCTCTCTAAATGGCTCTTATATGAAATTCGTATCACCCATATCATAGGTTATTTACGTGGCCCCTTGTTCCATGCACACATGTACTGATGATCTAGTAGGTGATGTAGTTCGCAATGTATTGGGGGGCATTGGAGCCCAATATTTCATTTGAATCCGTAGGCATGTATCCCTTCCACAGTGTTGTTCTCCCATCTGATGAGAAACTCTTGGAATTCATGGCCTATTTTGGGTTGTGATAAAGGACATGGAGTATAGGTCCTTGTCTTGTGTCAAGCTCATTAAAAAATGAAACAAGGGCCATGAGGATAGTTCTTTTAATATGTCAACCTTGTTAAAAAATGAAATAGGTATTTATGAGCATGGTTCCTTTAATTATTCCAAGCTCAGTAAAAAATGAATCAAGGTATCATGAGAATGGTTCTTCCCTATGTCAAGCTTGTTAAAAAATGAAACAAATCTCCTTCCAATTCGAGTATTTGATTAGATCTCGTAAAATCTTAGTCAAGTTTTTCACTTGATCTCGTAAGTAAACCTTCATTCCATCCACCTATTAGTAACCAGTAGTCTACTTAGGTGAATGACATGAATCTTGGGGGGCAGGTACCTTGAATTGAGTCATTATGCTGGGGGCATGCAATATTATCTCAAGCATAGGTTATCTTTGTTTCAAGATTTTGTAAAAATGAAACAAAATCCAAGCATAGTTTGTTTCCATTTCAACCTTGAGTAAAAATGAAACCAAATCTAAGCATAGTTTTTTTTCATGTTTCAAGCCTGTTAAAAGGAAACCATCTTCAAGTATGCCCAAGCATAGTTTCACGTGTTCCGAGCTTGTGTAAAAATGAAACCATTCCCACTTTACATCTCATGATTGGTATTTTTTTCCATTTAATTTTGCTAGATGAGCCTTGCATTTTTCATTCCAATGTCACCATCTCTTTGGCCGATCATATGCTTTCACTTGGTTGTTTTACCTATGCCTGAGGAACATATGTGATGAGTGGTCTTATTAGACAACATCTTTACCATTAAATGTTTTGAGGAGTTCTATCATCACCGGAACCAATTTTTATCCTCTTATGCTACTCGTTCCTCAAGGTGGAGTCCCCTTTCAACTCTTTTCTGACTCTTAAAAATGAAAAGATGTCTAGTACTGAATTTCAAACTCGTAAAAGTAAATGAAATCACATCTACTTAGTATAAGTTTAACCCTTTTCCAATATGAGATAGACTATCTATGAAAAAGGAACACCTTGGTTAATATGGTCAAGAGGTTCTCTTGAATATTGTTTTCTACCTTTTTGGATTTGAGAGACAAATTGCGGAAGGGACATGATGGAGTTTTGTTTTTCATCTCTTTTTCAAGGTCTCTAAATATGAAAATATATTGAGTTATTCTTCTACCATACTCATAAAAATTAAATGACGAAAGACTTGTCACCATGATGAGCTCAAGTTTCTCCTTCTTATGACTCATAAAAATTACTAGGATGCATTCATCCGAAGGATGAACTTATATGAAAAGCATATGGTATCCTCTTCAGGCTTGTAAAAAAATAAAGAGGTACTCGCTAGAAATAGTGGGGGAAAAAATGAAAGTGAAACATCTCTTGTATAGGTAGCATGTCACATTTGAACATGACACTCATATGTTTCTCGTGTCGGGTTTGGGACATCCTCACTTAGTAACTTGTCCTTTTGGGTTTGGTTAATCCATTTTTCCTCTCATTTGATTATTCCACTTCATCATTATGAATCTTGGTCCTATTTTGAGTCAAATGCTACCACACTCCGTAGTCGTGTCACTGATACGTTCGAGAGAAGTCTTATCTACAATTTATTACCAATACATTGTCTGAATCTTTGCTATAGTCTTGGATACTACTCATTTCATTCCACTCTATTTGTTGTTTCGTGTCGATGATGGGGGATTCATTATGAACCTCCTTTGAAGGGTCACTTCCTTTCGACTTTAGCTCATTATCCAGGAAGATGACTTAGATAATCCCTTTCAGTACCTTAGAGCTTGCATTCCTTAATGTAAAGTTCTTCACATCCGATGACAAGTCTTCGTCATTGGCCTTCGATTGGATGATTTGACGAGTGTCCACCTTCAACTATCATACCTCAAGGATCATTGTCATTATGGGTGGTTCCTCTCATGCCTGTTAACAATCCACATAAATGGTTGGTAATTAGGTGGTTTTGTAGCATGTTCGACTTCAACACATTCATTTGCATGTTAGAATTCATCCTTTGACTAGGTTGGGATGGAGTGCAAGACCCCGAGTTTTGTCTGATATGGTTGAGGCTAAGTAGAGTTCTGTCTTATTCATGATTGTACACATGTTTATGCTATACAGATGGTTGTGACCATACCTTCGGACTTTATATTTATGATGATGATCCTTATATATTGAATGGCTACATACATGCCTTGGATCTTAGATTATAGATGATCCTTCCATATCAGATGGTTGCACCCATGCCATGGATCTTTTCACATAGTCCTTTCTATCGAATGGTGGCATCCATATCGTGGATTCATGTTTGACATCAGATATGTATATGTATATGCATCCTTTATTTGTAGGTCTCTTGACAGTGTTTGTCCTTGTCCTTGCAAAAGCTCGTAAAGCATCTCAGCCATCACTCCCCGTTCCGCCTTCATGCTTTAGGGCACATTTGTTACACAATATTTTTTCACACCTCCTACACTTCCTTGTGACATACCACGAAATTCCTGAAACATGACCATAATGCAGTGTAATCATTCATATACTCAGTTTAGATCCTTCCTAAGGCATTGATTGGAAAATTCCTTGAGCTTCCCCGGAAGGAAATATCCCTTAAACCCTAATTTGAGAATTAATGCTCTTATGAGGCTAAAAACCATGATGGTCACCTCTTGCACTATACCAAACTCGTGATGGCATTGCTCTGTTTTCTCACATACCTATGATGATCCCAAAAAGGAAATTTTCCAAAGAGGATGAGAACCTTCGTGATCTACAAGCTTCTAGAGCGACGAGCTAGAGGTTGCTCGACATAGATGAGGTCAAATTCTCCCAACTTGGCCTCTTGGTCTTATCCCTATAAGCTACCTCCTTTAGATCAGGACCTACTCCTACCTTTGGAGAGATCCTAACTCCATTTCATAGCCTATATATTAATCCCGTCCCATTCCAAAATGGTTGCTGAGGTTTGATATTGGGTTGGTCTATATCTATTACCAACCTTATGCTAATATTGTGCCTATACGCTACTCATTTGGCTTGGAGAAGGAGTTGGAGAGCTTAGCTTGGACTTGGATATTCATTTCAAGGAGATCCTATCAACATCAAGGACTGGTTGTATGCTTCCCTTTATTTTCTATTAATATATAACTACTGGTTCATTTTCCCTAAATGTGTATGGTCATGTATCATTTAGCTTAACATTCCTTGATTAGTTAGGTAGGTTTCTTTTGAATATGCTATTTGTATTTGAATGCCTTATTGTGTCTTAATCCCTTATGCAGGTGCATAAATGATGAGAGCAATAGGAATGAGCTCGTGATGCAAGTGATTCAAGGTCTTTAGTAAAGGAGATTGAGATAACATCAGAACGAGGTAGGTCATCTTCTTCATCTCTCATTTCAATTGCAACTTAGGAAAGTGTCTAGTAGATTTTCTCTTTGGATGCTAGACCCACTCATTGGGTTAAAGGGATCATCTCTGTCCATAGATATGATTTACCTAGACAATAGTCGGTTACCACGATTCTATAGCATTAGTCAAATTATGTGACCCATTCCAAACTTCTTTATTTGTTGGTGTTATTGTGGATTATTTCTATGATAAGCTGGAGAGTCTATATGAGAGTTGAGGGAATTCAATCTAGGAATTCTTCTCCTAATCCCTCATTCAGATACAAGTATATGTGCCATTGCGATTCTAAATTTTTAACTTTATGAACCATAATTACCGAGGCTTAAACCTCTAGTTACCTGGTTTTGTGGTTAGATTCCCACTTGATGTAACAGACTTATGGATGTTTTATCTTTCTAATATTTGTGTCAACCAGATTATTTAAGGCATGTGTTTCCTCAATAATTGATTTCTCAATGTAATTTATTTCACACAAATAGGGTACCATATTTTTATTACTGTAACAAAGTTTTATGAAATGTGAAATGTGCATATACTTGTATTAATTTGTCTCCCATTGCTTTTTAGTTGTCGAATTAATGTGTGATTTGTCTCGCTACTAGTTGCACACATATTTTCTGGGTTTGTAATCTTTGTTTTGTTAATTCTATTATTCTTCAGTAATTTTCGGTACTGAGATAAATGAAATATTTTTCTCCCTATTTCTATTCTTAAAGATTTCAGTCTAGTAGTTTCTTTGCTGGAAAACGTATTTCCATTGCTTATTTGGAATGGGTATTACAGTTGCTTTAGTGTCTCACTTTGTTTTCCTAAAACAAAACAACTCTATTAGGAATATGCATGTAACTTCCTCATATGCCTAGTTCCCTTACCCTTAACTTACTCACAAATTTCCATTGTTGCAAGATTCAAACCCTACAAGTACTATTCTCCTCCTCACACAACATAAAATTTCTCATTGTAGCTAATAGCGCCTTATCTTTACCATTCAGGCTCATGTTATTAACATTAAATACAATTCACATCTTATTAGTCATTGTATCAACTCTTAGACCCACTAAATTGTCAGTCACCATATTCATGTTCTCATAATACTAAAAACCAACTATAACCATCTAAATCTGTTATTTATGAGTATCTACATATCCGTTGTGAAATCAATCTAGAATTATTGAGTATGAAGTCTTTGAGCAATCAAATTCATAATTAGCGAATCCCTTCCTCATAACTGCAGAACCAGTTACTAAATAATCTACATGCATATTATCAACGTTCCAACAATGATAATTACAGATTCTACTGACATATATAAATATAAAATATAACATCAAAATTTACGTATAACTACTCACATACTAAAAAATAAGAGGAAATAACAGGTAATCCATAGTGAATAGGAAATAGAATAACATAATAATTAGTCTAACCGCTATCATTGTTAGTGGTTCACTTGAGAATTTTACACTTGTTTCTCCACCGAACCTTGAATTGAGTGCCTCCATTTCACTCCCAAGGTCAGATGTACTTGCGAGGGTATCAACAACCTCTATTGATCCCTTCAATAAGTATTTTATACCTTTCTTCAATGACTGATTTTTTCCATTAGTGATGTCCCTCTTTCCTGGTCCTCAATGTCCAATTTCCTAAGCTTTTCCTTAAAAGCCAACTTTTCCTTAGAACAATCTTATACACATACTTATGGGGAACGAGATGTCATCCTCACAATGAAACACTCACAATAAAAGATAGCTCCTATGTTTGTAGACGTCGAAGCACATCTCTAGCATAGACCTCTAGATGTTTGCGCTAATGTTTCAAATTCTCCTTAAGAATGATTCAATAAATTTTAAAGTTTACCTTGAATTAATTTTATACAAAAAATGAAATATAGAATTATTGATCCGAAATTAAGCAGGAATGCAACAAATTAGAGATATAACCACAAATATAGAGATGCAATAGAAAAATACTTCATTTCATTAATATCAAATATTGAAATATGCTTACAAACATAATGGAAATAAGACCAGCTCGGGCGATGGTAGTTTATCTTTGAGAAGAGATGTGGTGGCTACATGCCTTTGAACTATGTTACAACGAGTCTCAAAGGCCTATTTATTATTGATAAACAATGGAAAAACATAAACATCCAAAAACCTAACCCTAGGAGATGAAGCGCAAAAATTATGGGATCCGTTTGGGTAAATTGGTACATCAACTTCTGAGGATCGTAGCATTGGCATACAATCTCTGTTCGACACAAAAAATGCCTTGTTAGAGATATTGACCAAAAGTGGCCTTTCTTTACCCAAAAAATGTCATTTAGTGCCTCAAAACGACTCCGGAAGTTGAGGACCTGAAAAACTACCAAAAATAATAAATTGTAGTATAATTAAGGAAACTGAAAAACTGAAAGAGATAGTGGTAGAGGTACAAGTGGAATAGGTGCATGGCCACCGAAATCCACCTAGATCAATCTCCCCCCCGAAGGAAGCAATGGTCCCCATTGCATTGAGTGTTTTCATGAGATGGGGAAACTTCTGTTGAACCTTGTCCCTAGGGAGTCTCCTTCCTTGGTGTAGTAGTTGGCCAACTTTGACAACCCGATATAGTTGGATCTTTTGCTAGTGAGTATTCTTAACCTGTGTGCCCGTAATCTGATCAATTGTGGCTTGTTCCATGAAATATGGGTTTAAATCTACTGGTGTGAGTTGTTCTGCAACGTCTGATATGTCTAATAATGATGGAAGTATGGTTGAAGGCAGTCGACATTGAACATAGGGTGTAGGCCAATGAAATTCGGAATGCTGATCTCAAAAGGATTGTATCCCACCACCTTGGTAATGTTGTAAGGATGATATTAGAGTGGTCTAAGCTTTTGATGGGCTTCAGTAAGGTGTTCATTCTACAAATGCAACCAAACTTTGTCACCCACCTGAAACTTGTGTAGCACCCGATGTTGATCATGTTGTTGCTTGTACTTGGGATTTGACTTCTCCAAGATTTCAAGAACCTGCTGGCGAATGTGTTGTGTGCGTTCAATAAATTTGGTCATTTTATTAGCCTCAAAGAATACATGTGTGAATTATGTCTGTGTAGTCGCATGAGGCATGACAACATCAATCAGACACAATGGTTGAAATCCTAGACCCACTTGAAAGGGATTACGACCAGTCGAGCTATGGAGAGCTTTGTTATAATTGTGGTGGACATATGGGAGACTCTAATCCTAGGTTCGAGGATACTTGGAGTTGTACATGTGGAGTATATGCACTACCATCCTATTGACGACCTCCGTTTGGCCATCAATCTGGGGATGGAAGGCAATTGACTTGGTGAGCTTGGTGTCCAATAGTGTCAAGAGGCTTGACCAAAAAGTGCTCAGGAACCTACTATCCTGGTCTAATATAATGGTTCGTGGGATCCTAAAATGTATCCATACTTGTTCAAAAGAGAGTTTGTTAGTTTCCTCTGCTGTGATAATCTTCTTGCAGGTCACAAATATAGCCATCTTAGAAAATCTATCCACGACCACAAATATAGAGTCATTACCATGCTTAGTAGAAGGGAGGCCAAACATATAGTCTATGGAGATGGATTCCAACGATTGGCTCATAGTAGGAAAAGGAGTGTACATACCTTACTTCTTGATGGTTGGATTGGTGATGGCATAGGTAGTGCATGATATGATATATTTCCCAATATCTAATTGGAGTTTGGGCCAATAAAAGTACTTGTATAGTACAACCACATTTTTCTCCACAACAAAGTGTCATGCGACTCGATTGTAGTGTGCCTCCCACATTAGCTTGGCATGCTTGGTTGAAGGAACAAAAAGGTGGCCCAAGTATCATAATAATGTGTCCTCAAGGTGGAAATGTGGCACTTTCTTTCCATATACTAGCATCTGGTATGTGGAGGAGAAATTTGGATTGTTTCTGTAGAGTTGTAGCCATCTAGAAGTCTCGTTGCCACAAGAGTTGAGAACATGAGATAGTGCTACAATTGGGGATCAAATGAGATTGTCTACGACATTATTATGTTTCCTTTTTTGTATTTAATGTTAAAGTGGAATTGTTGTAGATATGTATAACAATTCTGATGGTGAACATTTTGCAACTTACCTTGTGTCTATATAAACTAAAGAGGTCGGTGATTGGTGTGGATGACCGTCTCCTTCTACAAAATGTAATGCTTCCATTGCCAGTAAGCTTACAGGATGGAATACATTCCTTTATCATAAGTGGGGTACTTCCCTATTGTATTTGAAAGTGTCTCACTATGACATGCCACTGGATGCCCATGTTGAGTGAGGATAGCACCAATAGCATAGTATGAAGCACCTATCTTGATTTCAAATGGCTGTTGTAGGTCTGGTAATGTGAGTACCAGCGTAGAGCAGAGTCGGTGCTTCAAGTTATGCGGAATATTTCATAAGATATACTTGTTGTCATAACTCTTTATGTTATGCTTTGAGATCCCTTGTTGCATGTTGCTAGGATACTCTTGTTGTTATCATGCATGTGTTTTATTTTGACATCCCTTTTGTGCCATGTTGGAAGGGTGCTCACCATGCATG
The DNA here is from genome assembly GCA_000404065.3 of Pinus taeda. NCBI lineage: Eukaryota > Viridiplantae > Streptophyta > Pinopsida > Pinales > Pinaceae > Pinus > Pinus taeda. Next base: position 43,832 of record APFE031302476.1, read on the forward strand.
TTTTTGTGTTATACTGATAGGAGTTTGGTTGGGAGTTCGAATTTGTGGAACCTCTCTTAGAGCCACTCTTGCTTGGGGGCATTCTTTCTTATATGATCGAGACATCATCTTTGTGTAAATCATCTTCATTGAAAACACATAATGTAGCGGCCTACACCATCTTGACACTGGGGCCTGGAGACGTAGTCCCTCCTAGACGAACTCCATTATCAATGGCTTTTGTTTTCATGTGCTGATGATTGTTATGTTCCTCTTCTTTACAATCTGCAATCGTATTTGTTAATGCCCTTAAAAATGAAATTTTAACACATCACGAAAGTAAAAGGTCTTGGAAAGGTCCTTCTTCACACTTGGACCTCGATCAAGTGGTATCAGAGAAGGTCTTTGCATTGATGTGAGTTGCAGTGTGAACAATGATAGAGGATGAAAGCGCAATGTATGAGACCATGCTTAACATTTCCAATAAAGTGGAAGTTATATATAAAAATCTACATAAAGGAACAAAGGAAAATGAACGCTTACAGCTTCAGTTGAAAACCACAGAAGACGCCATCAAAGAATTGAATCAAGGAAAGCATAATAATCACATAGAGAATGATCAATTGAAGATGTGCTTACATGAAGAGAATGAGGAGAAACAAAATTTTCTACTATAGCTGCAAGTAAAGGATGAGGCCTTGGAAAAGTTGCAGCGAGACCCATGTGAGGTAAAAAGTAGTTCTCCATCTTCATGTATGTTTCCTGATGACAATTTCACTATGTTTGAAAATCATCACACAGGAACTGGCTCCAAATTGTTGAAGAGAATGGGGTATGAAGGAAAAGGCTTGGACGCTAATGGCCAAGGCATTGTCAACCCCATCAAAGTAGAGGAATTACCATGTCGAGCAGGACTTGCGTATGTTAGGAAAGAAATTGGGGAATGTGATCCACCAACAACAAATGATGAGCAACCCTCATCAGTTCTTTCCAAATCGAAAGAGAAGGTAAAAGATGTTGATTTCCTTTTGATTTCATCTTCTGATAGTATGATGTCTGTTGGAGATTTGGAGATCCCGATTATAGGGACAAATATGAGGCTCCTTACAAAGACAATGACGAGAAAGAACTTGATGCTAATAACCAAGGCATCACTCAACCTTTGGAGGTTATGCATGAACCTCAATTTGCAAGCTCGAGGTACACCAAAGGAGAGTGCTCAAAGGTGTTAGATTTGCCCGAGACTTCTTTGAGGAAAGAGAATGATGGGAAAACATCCCCATCATCCCATGGTAGTTTCCATTGCAGGGACAGAGCTGAGGCAAGCTCTCATCACCATGTTGACATCAGAGACAAAAAAGGAAGGAATAATCACTTTCGATCTTCAAATGTTCATTTTTCTTATGATCATGTTCTTAATAATGAACGAAGAAAAAGGCATCGAGAAACATGCACTTTTTGTGGTTTACCTAACTATATCTTGTCCAAGTGTTGGAAAATAATGGTAGCACTCATGAGGCGTGAAATACCCTCTCAACAACATGAAGAGAAATAGGTTAAGCAGATATGGAGGAAGAAACCCTATTGCAGTCATTGCGACAGAAACTACCATCAACGAGCCACTTGTTGGAAGCTCCATCGAGAGTAGCGCCTTAAAGACAAAGTGTCGGTGCATGAACCAGGAAGAGTGGTTGTTCAACAAGGAAAACCACCTCAAGGAGGTGACCCATTCACAAAGGTAAGTGAGAAATGGTTTCTAGATATGTTGTTGTTTCATGGTCATTCTTTTGTAAATCACTTGTTGCATTTTAAAATGTAAACGTGATGATGTGTTTCCATCACGTAGTCAACAACAATGATGTCTGGTCATGTTTTGAGTCGTATTTTAAGTTGCATGTTCAAACTCAGAAAGTGATGTTATGTTTCCCTCACATGACGAGACAATAGTGTCTGGCCTTATGTATGAAATCATGCGTTGCAGTGATGATGTGTTTTCCATCACTTTTTGAAGCAATCGTGATAGGTTGGCCTTGTTGTCATATCTGGAGTATTACATCCATCTTATTGTAAACTCAACCACCGAGTATGAGTTATAAACTCGTGTCAAGTATGGGACGTTTGGGTCTTTAGTTTGGTCATATTATTCAAAGCATGTGATTTGCAAACAATGTACTACAGGTTGCAGAGGTAGCAGGTGTCGGCTCATCACTTAAGGCTCCAAAGAACAAAGGTGAAGGAGATGGAAGCGAGGCCTTTTCAAGATGCTTATGATGCCGATAGGGTACAAAGAAAGGTGCATATTAGTTTTTATGCTTTTGGAGGACC
>APFE031302488.1:27294-66384 GCA_000404065.3 Pinus taeda
GTAAAAAGCACTTGAACCTCCCTAGTAACATAAAAGATTTTAATTTCCATAGTAAGTAATATAAACCATTTAAGTAGCCTAAATTTATATTAGTTTTAGAAAAGAAAAATAAATGAATGAAAACTTGAAATTTTTACAATTTTTAATATGGAGTTGATATGTGATCTTATGGATTTATATTTTTATTTCCGAAAATGAGGGGGAGGTGTATCGAGTTCAAGGAGTAGAGTATGTATACCTTTGTAGACTTTAGCAATCAAATAGTGCAATCAAATAGTGCCCACACAAACAAGATATCACATACACCAATTTCATGTTTTGCTTGGCCTCCACCTCAAAAATATAGATTATTATTGCTATTGTTAAAAATATATTAAAAAAATAATAATGCGCAGAATGTATATAATAAATAAAATATTTCCTCACCATCTTGAGTAAAAAAATTTAGTGTTAACTATGTATATAATAAAAAATTTGTTAAGAGGGATCAAATCTCTAGAGGTGCAAACATGTTTTCAAGTTTTTAAATCTAAAAAACCTTTGCACCTCAAGATATGTAACTCTCTTGGTACTTGATAGATTCATGATTAACATGGATCTATGCTAGTTAATTATAGAAGGAATTAATATATGGGTTAACCATGTATATTTTTATAAATACATGAAACAACTACCACTTTACCATGGAAATTATTTAAGGTCTAGATAGACTTTGTTACAATACTATTGCTTATCAATACTACATGCCCAAAAAAACATAACTCATTTCATATGACACAATTTTCAATTAATTAATTTCATTAAAAGGGGAAAAAATGGCATAATTGCTTTTGAAACAAATCTCAACCCTTGATATGTGACTACTATTAAGAATATTTTAGAATATTATTTAGAGGTCAATCCCTACCATCTACCTAGTAATTATTGTTAATTAAATTAAAATTATAAAAACCCTATTCCAAAAATACACACATAATATTAAAAGAAAAAATACAAAAAAAATTTAAATGAAAAATCCAATCAAATTTATTAAAAAAATTAAAAAACTTTCATTAAGATTTAATTATTTATATTTCAAATGATGATATTTTGTAAGGTATATTTTATCTCAAATCTAGTTATGAATAGTTTAAGGTTTTCATATTTTGTTTGTCACCGGAAGTGTTAGGGTAATAGAGATTAAAATAGTTTAATAAGATTATTTATGGTAATGTTAGAGTAAATGGGTTCATGTTGAAAAATATTTAATAAATTATTTTTTATCAATTTTATATTAAAAGAGTTAATAAAAAATGTAGATTTTTTTATAATATGATATGGAAAAATTATATTAAAAAAAGTAAAGATATATATTTTTAACATGAACGTTTAGAAAATGTAAAGTCTGTTAATGGAAAGAATACTTTTTAACTTGATTGACTTATTTTTTAATAGTAATCATTGTAGTTGTTTTTATTAAAATATGGAGAAATTTTAATTTTCACAGGCTCTGGATTTCTAATTTTACAAAGATGGAATCTTCAACCACTTCATTAATTTGGACAAACTTATTTGGAAAAAATAATTCAGCCTTCCCTGGAACATGGTAAAGAAGTTCAAGATATAATACATTTAAAACATTCATTAACTCATTGAATCATCTAAAAAAGTATAAAGTCTTAAACAAGAAACTTACAACTCTACCAACTAAAAATCTAATGGAATTTAAAGTTTAAACTTTAAATTGTTATGCTATTTTCTCTCCAGATTTAATCATGAGTAGCTTGTCTCTAAAGGAAGCTTAATTCCACAAAATTCCATAGATCTATTTGTCTTAATTGTGAACTTCCTAAAAACATTGAACACATTTTTTGGTACTATCCTCCTGCCAAGACTAAGGGAATTGTATTTAGTGTTATAAGTTTCCTTGGGAATTAAGTTTGAGTAAGAATAATTAAATTTTCATGTCAAAAGCTTGTTTTAGCTATCAAATAAAGATGAATAAAATATTATTTTATAATAAAGAATTTTTAATAAAAATATTCGAGGACAGAAGCTTGTTTTGGCTATCAAATAAAGATGAATAAGAAGTTATTTAATAATAATATATATATATATATATTATATATATATATTATATATATATATATATATATATATTTTGCGTGTAGTTATTTTATATGTGTTAAAAATAAAAAAATGAAAATAGAAATGACAGGTTAGAGTTGCTAAGCTTGCATGTTTTAATATGTGTATTATATTTAATTATTAAGGTTATAGTTATTATTATGTAGAGTTCTAGTTTTTATGAGGAGTTTATTCTTTTTAATTAGGAGGTTGTTGATGCTTAGTTGATTTCAGAGATTGTCTCCAATTAGTTAGTTTCCTAGTTTGTTGTGTGATTGAGATACTGCTTCAACCTACAGATTGTGTGTCTAAGATAGCTTTCCTATCTTGAGACAACATTTTATGTATTAATATTTGTACAATTACATTATTTAGTAAGGCTCTCAATAGAGTTGTGATGGCAATATTCTCCTCTCTTCCTACATTTGATAGCTAGTTAGTCATCCAAAAAACCAATAGCCCTTGCTAATCAACATTAGATGATGATATTCCATGTGTCTCTTCCATTTCCATAATCCATATGCTTCTCACCATTCAACATTGGAACTTGCATGAAAGTGGGATACTATCAAAATGTACTATGATCATTTTGCAATTGGATGCTTATACATGTTTTTTTGGGGCATTTAGTATGGATGATGCAGTGATCCAAAATATTGATAGACCTTGATCATAATTTTGTTCTCTCATCTTACCAAGGGGGTTAATCTTTGACCCTAGTCTAGTGGGACCTCCTTTTAGATCATTTGGGTTATAGGAGGGACACTACTTGGAAAGCCATGATTGAGGTAACATGTTCCATTTTTCCTATGCCATACTTAACTAATTGCATGTTCGATTTTCCCTATGCCATAATTAGCACCTTCCATCCCACATTACAAGACCTATATCTCACCTCCATTCTTTGGGTATAACTTGCCAATGGTTCTTGGGGATTTGGGACTCATATGGTCACATACCTTGAGTATGGCCTAGAAGGTCTAACTTGGGAGGTTGATGTAGCTAAAAGAAAATAAAAAGAATATCATGGCCACAATAAGACAAAGAAAGAAAATCAGAATGCAAAAAGATGGCTAGGAACATAAATATTAGCAGAAGGGAAAAATCCTAGCATGAGTTCTACGTCCCTCATACGACCATTACCTGGTTTCTGAGAACATTATGGTCCATTACATCAAAAGAAGAAACCATTGCATGTCCCAACCCCAATGAGTGATAAATTGGCTCTTCTTAAAGGGGTAATAAAACTAGTACATCAAAAATAGCGAGTTGTAACCCTTGATAGATAAGTGGTAATATAAGGTATAATCAAGAAGAAATAAGAGGGGTGGAAAGATTAGGTCGAGATGGTAACTCATGTATCCACAAATTCTTTCTCCTTGGATTTATACACTAAGGATGTGGACACCCTATTCAATTGTTCCCTTTGACCATGGCACTTAACCATGAAGACTTCTCCCTTCCATTACCGCATTATACAATAACACCAATCAATAGAAGGGTGGACCAAGGGAATGCCACTTCCCCTTTGTGGCTAGAATCACCTAATAATGTTCACCATTAAACAACCCTACAAAGGGAGAAAAAAACTTTGTAAGGATTAAGTTTTTAAAAGGAATTATTGTTTGAAGTATTAATATGCACTTGAAATTAATGTTTGGTTCACTCAGATGCATCATTCATCTTATTTTTTCATGGACAATTATTTTAACTAGAATCCATGTTGTTTTTGCTAGGTGGGACATTGCAACACAGGCTTGGGGCACCAACTCCACAGGTACCTAGGCCCTTTCAAAAACTATAATGGCTTAAGAAACTATAGTATTAAGAAACTATAGCCTCTTGATAGCACTAGTAGATGAAACATGTCCTAGATTACCCTCTAGGATCGAGGATGTTAGAAACATTTGACATGGTTCTAAGGATTCTTTAGTATGACACGAATAGAACTACTACACCCCAAGGCTAGCTTAGAAAAAAGTTGATAGGAAGGAGTTGATTCAGAGCCTAGATTAGGATGCTCTCCCATTAAGAGACTAGGGAGGGCTTTTTGCATGAGAGGAACCCCTAACATTGGATAGGAGGCCTTATTTGACAATTGGAGACCCACGGAGACCACTTGATGGTACCTGAGATGGCACTTGGAACCCCACAAGAGATACTAAGGTGGATTTTAGGTTCAACCCTAATTTTTTTTATCATCTAGGCATCTACACACATTCTAACAGCTCAACGCTTTTTTTCATGACATTTGGAGCCTTAAGTAGGCATGGTGTCAACAATAAAATAGGCTATTACTCACAAGTGAGAGATAATTAGGATTATTTTGTTGTTATCTAATGGGTTAGATAATAACCCATGGTCATTCGATGATAAAACTTATTCTTAGGGCTTTTTAGGCTAAATTAGGAGAACTAAGCATCATATAAGTAGAGTATAGGTTCATTTCATTATGATCATCACTTTTGATTTAATTTGACACTCTTAAACAATTTGACCTACCTAAATTTTGATCTTTTATCATGTGGAGAGTTGATTTATTTAGTATTTTTGCTTATGGAGCAATAAAGAACTTGTTCATGCATTCTATTTTGTAAGTGCACCTTGTATTTGATAAGCCTTTGTATTTTTTAGCTATTATATGGAATGATTGATTATCTAGGGTTTCTATGTGCAAAATATTTTTGAAAATTATTCTATGGAATCTTAGTAATAGTATTGCATGCATTCCTACTTACAAAATGTTTATGACAATCCCATTGGTGAATATTTCAACTAGGTATCCCCAATGACTTTGCTCCCTCAAAAAAATGATAGTTAGGGTTTCATACCTAGTGTTTCATATTCCCTTACTCCTTACAACGGTTTAGTATTCATCCTAAGTTAGGAATCTTGTAGAATCTATAACCTAAAGTCAAGGCATTAGTCTTCGTCACATTGTTGATCACCTTGAAAACTATCATAAATCCATTCTTCTCTACCCTAAATCTAGAATTTTTTTCCTCTTAAGGAAATCCACTAGCTAGGGCTAGGGCATTTATTTCAACTAGGGTTCACAGCATTACCTTGTGGACAGATTCAACACATGGTTATAAGGTGGTTTCCTTAAAATCACACTTTTCTCATGGCTAATTTCTCCATTCTAAGGTTGACATCTCTTACCCTAGGAAAATTATGCCATAAAAAGGCACAAATATTCCCTAGGCTTCAACTTAACGCTTCTTGAAGGCTTCCGATGCCATAATTTGATCATATACACCTATTGCAAGCCTTTTATTGGCCTTTTAATACTAGGTGAACCTATTAACATTACTTATTCTCAACCCTAAGTCATGTAATGCCTTAATTAGGCCTTTTGGTGGATGTGAATTGCGTTGTTGTGCTAGCTAAGACATGTTCTTAAGAAGAGCATCCTTCCTCTGCCTATCTTTGTCACCTTTAACCTTTGTACTTAATAAAATTTTTAGGTGTCCCTTTTGGTGAAACCCAAATAGGAAGTAGGAGCTAACAAATATTGTGATAGTGAGTCACACCTCATATTGTTGTCCCTTGGTCTAGTCCTTTTCTAGTGAGTTATCTCACAAGACCTGCTATATTTTGAGGGAATAGGCTTAAATCCATCACAAGAGGGCCGAGAAAAATAGAGAGTAGGAGTATTTCTAGAAGAGTGAATTGGATTGGTATTTTTTGTTTACAATAGTGTATTGTTTTTCCATTGAACCGTGTAGAGGAGTCTCAATATGTAAGAAAATTTGAGCTTCCCATATACACTATCAGAATAGAGAGATCTTGCATGAAGGAAAAGACTACAAGCATGAGTGTTTATAGGAACTCATGTGCAAGAGAAGAGCCATTGTGAATTTGAATCTATGGAGAAGATTAGGGATACACAGAAAGGTATCTATCATCATATTCTCTTCAATGGCCCAATTATTTCTTCCCTTGAAGTGCATGGCATTGCATGACCAACACGAAGCCAACCTCATCATTGAGTGGTTTCTCACTGAGGGTTTAAGGAAAGGTGCCAAGCTGCTTGAATATATTCGCTAATAAAACCCAATGGCAAGCATCATGTTCTTTTTTTTAAGGCTAGGACACCTCCAATCATACTTCAAGGAAGAAGAGGGCCACAATCACTGTAATCAACAAAAAAACAAATAAATGGAAGGGGAGAAGAAAAAGAAAGAAGAGAATTTTAATTCTAATTTAGTAGAAAGTCTATAAATGTAGGATCAACTGTGACACTAAGCCTAAATTCATTATCCACTAAAAATTTATCAACTTATTTTAAGGTTGACCGGGAAAAACATTGGAATCCAATCTGCACCCCATGATATGAATGTGGTCACAATGGGTTTAGAAATATGCATTGAAAGTGATATATGTTCGTCAAATGTATAGATAGCAAAAGGACATCAATAATTTTCTATGACTCCATGTCACTTAGTCTCGCTTGATAATGTTACACCTATTGGTTTATCACATACATTTCTACCACTCCAAGACAGTTAATCCCACTTCACAATGTTCCACTTGTTTATCCAACACATATTTATTCCCTTCACATGTAGATCATCAACTTAAGGTTGTCATTGGATTGTCTCCAAAAGGAAAGTGACCGAGGAGAATAATGTTGAAGGAAAGAACAATGGGGGTTTGCACATCTTCTTGCATTTCAAAGTATTTTATATTCTATACAATATAGTTATGTAGTAATTGTTTACGCCAAAGAAGAAATAGGTCAATAAACCTATAACTTGTCACATTTGCAAAATATGTCTAAGAGGAAGCCTCACATGAAAAAAATCGTAATGACGTCTAAAATGGAAGATGTCATAAAACCCACACTTTTCCCAAGGCAACAAAGAGATTAAGGAAATTATTGTGAGGCCTTATGAATTGAGTTTGGAAGTGATTCTAAGTGGACCATTGAGATTCAAAGTAGAAGGTTGCAGTCTTGATATTTTGGTTTCTTTATATTAGAATGAACATGTCACATATTGTGCAAAAGGTGAAAGAAAAGAATGTGTTCTCACTAATAATTTTGTTAGAAGGCGTGCATTTTGAAATATGTGTTTGCTAGGAAAATTGTCACAGGAAAAGTGACTTTCATTCTTTGGAAGGTGTACTTTTTTTAAGGAATCATTGAAGTGGAAAGGTAATCTGAAATCCAAGAGGAAGATTTTGGCATGAGTAAACAAAGAGCAATTTGTGGAGCATCTCGAAGGAGTTTTAAAGGTGGAAGCTAAGGTAATTTGGTTTACATTGGTAAGCTAGTTTGATAGGAAATGGAGAGCCTATTGATAACTATGGCAATAAGTGGGTAAGATAGTCACAATTTATGATTATTTTGATCTTTGGAATTATGGATGTATTGAGCCTAACTAACTCAATACGAAAGAAGTAAATTTTTGTGAGAATTAAGTACTCTAAAAATGACATGTGAGGTCCAAAAAAATTATTGACATACATTGAAGATTTAGATGCCAAATATGGAGATGGAGATTCATAATGTGACTCACTAGGGAGAAATACAACATTCTCATCATTATGTCATTTATCTCTTGTGGATGTATTTTGTGTTGTAGTATTTTGTAATGCAAAGGTCATTCATGATGCTTGCTTTGAAGAAATGTTATTGTTGAAAAAGAGTTCTAGCTATGTTTTTTTCTCCATGAACTATTTGTCAAATAATGCACGGTATGTCTTAATTGTTAGGTGCAAAGAATGTAAGACAAAGATGGATACATCCTATATCTAGACTATTTTCCTAGATAACTGGTGAGTATGGCAGATAACACTCATATATCGAGTTAGATGGAGGTAAGTCCATAGGATGAATAGTTAATTAGTCTTCATGGTTAGATTGATGTTAGGCCCTGGAGTATAACAAGATCCCAGTCAAGCTAATGTATTATTGGTTCAACTAATTTCTCGTTGGTGCATGATGACAATTATTTAGGAGAAGTGAGGAGCATAAACAATTTCTAAGGTGGATGTGAGTTGCATTATTCTAACATGGGAAAACCAAGTGTTGATTGCAGGCTAAATTTTTGGAAAGAACAATTTTTTGGATTGGAATGATGAGTTTACAACATGGAGGATAGTGATTTATTGGATACATGTTATGAAACCAGCTCAAGAAAAAGATAGAAAAGATAGATCAATGCCTTAGAATTCAGCCTCTTCGAGGGGGCAACCCCCTTTACATTACATAAATGAACAATTCTTGGATGATTCAAATGAAAAGACCTCCTTTCTATATGTAGGAGTCTAAGGGGTCATAATATAATCTAAGCCGACATAACAATAATAATGTAAGGGCACAGTAATAACAATAATGGGCTTCTATGGAGCACAATAGTAACAATATGGGCACTACATGGGTACATCAATATAATAAGGGGGTTGTACTAATAACAATAAAGGGTTACACTAGTACTATAGGGGCCTAACATGCCCCTCTCCTTCAAAAAGTGTTGCCCTCAATGCTTGAGTAGCTCTTGATGCTTCTGTATAAAATTCTTGTCCTCCCATGTGGAATCTTCAACGGGTAAGTTCTTCCACTTGATGAGGTACTCTAAAATTGATTGATTTCGTAGCTGTCAGGTTCTTGTTTCTCTGACTGCTCCAGGTTCCAATATGATTTTTCTTTCCTCTTCAATTTCTAGCAATATTGTTTGAATTGGGATCTTTTGAAACTTTTGAATAAGTGGCCATACTTCTTTGTCCTTCTTCCATTCATCCCTTGCTTCGTTTATCCAATTTGGTTGGATAATAGAAATAACACAAAACAACGCTTCCACATCCTCATCCTTTCTTGAGAGTGCATCTGCAACAAAATTTTGCTTCCCTTTTCTATAGATCATGTCAAAGTCATAAATCAACATATTTGTGACCCATTTTTTTTGTTCTTCTAAAGATAATAGTTGTTCTAAAAAGTATTTAAGACTATCATGATCCATTTTTACCTTGAACTGTCTTCCAATTCGGTAAGGTCGTCATTTCTTAAGTGCATGTAGTATTTCCAACATTTGCTTCTCATAAATAGCTTGCTTGAGATGTAGCACTAAAAATACCCAATCAACTACATCAAAACATTTTTCACTACGATGTTGATCTACCTGTTGTTTCATTAGATTTTTCACCAAAGTGGCATTATCCTTTAAAAGTTGGAGAACTTCTTGTTGATGCTCGATGTGATCTTTCACTACTTGAACCTTTTTCTTCGTGATATGTCCTTCTATCTTTAGAGTTTGAGGAGTGGTAATTTCTTCCAATCCTTTACAAAATATGGTCAGATTCATTTCTCAATACTTGATGTGATCTTTCACTTCTTGAACATTTTTCTTCTTGATATGTCCTTCTATCTTGATAGTTTGAGGAGTGGTAATTCCGACCAATGAATTACAAGATATGGTTGTATTCATTTCTTCTTTCTCGATGTGATCTTTCACTTCTTGCACCTTTTTCTTCTTGATATGTCCTTCTATCTTGAGAGTTTGAGAAGTGGTAATTCTTGCCAATGCTTTACAAGATATGGTCTGATTCATTTCTTCTTTCTCTCGGATGGGGTCCTGGCATATATCCTCTTCTTTTGATGGTTCTTGATCCTTTTCCTCCTCCTCTTCATACTCTAGGTAAAATAATTTCTTCTCAGCACACTATGACCTTCAGTGCATTTGCTATCACAATTGTAACAAAGACCTTTTTCTCTTTTTTCTTCCAACTGTTGTGGTGTAACCCTTGTAGGTTGTCGAAGGCTAGGAGAAACAACACTTCCATCTTTATAGTTGTGAGGGGTATGCTTCCTGGTTTCCATAATTTTGCTCTCCATTATGTCACAAAGCCCTTTTTCTCTTTCCAATTTTTGTGGTGTTGCTCTAACGAAGGTGTTGCTCTTTGTATCCTCATAATGTGCTATCATTTCCTCCGTGAAAATTGACCACGTAACAAGTCTTTTACGAGAACAAAGCCCTTTATACCATAAAAATTGATCCAGTTCTAAATATGAAGATGCAATACATACCTTTTGTAACAATGGTACACCATGTAGATCAAAATATTGCTCCATCTGAAGTATCCAATTTACTGGATCCTTGCCATCAAACTTCCTCATATCGCCTTTTATTGATTTTAGGAGCTCGATATGAAAATGACTATAACTTTGCAATTTCAGCTCTTCCAGTTCTAAAATTGCAAGTTGCAGTAGCCCTTTGTGTCCTCTTTCCAATGCCACCAGTCTGATCGAATTTGGATTCTCCAAGAAAGAGTTATGCACAATATCCCAAGATGACCTGATTATATACCTTTTCAGAAGAGAAAACTTGTAGGAAGTGCCACGTGTCACTGTTTCGAACTTAGGATCTGAAAACTATATACATGAAACTATAGCACATCCTCTTTCTATACCTTCTTACGAAATTTCAATCTGATGCTCAGAGAGAAAGTTATGATGATTTTCCCTAAGTCACCTGTTTGGAATGTAATTTAGGAGTCTAGAAAAAGACCAACTTCCTCAAATCATATCTCTGCAAATATAGCACGAAAAGATTTGAAATTTGGACCTAAGGTTCAGTGCGATTTCAACTCGAATGGGTTTTTTTTCGCTTCTGAAACGTCACAGAAAAAAAAATTATAGTGAAAATGCCACGATGACCTATTTGGAGCAGCAAAACCCTAGAATCTAAAGCTCTGATACTAAATGTTATGAAACCAGTTCAAGAAAAAGATAGAAAAGATAGATCAATGCCTTAGAATTCAGCCTCTTCGAGGGGGCAACCTCCTTTACATTAAATAAATGAAAATTTTTTGGATGATTCAAATGAAAAGACATCCTTTCTATATATAGGAGTCTAAGGGGTCATAATATAATCCAAGCCGACATAACAATAATAATGTAAGGGCATAATAATAACAATAATGTGCTTCTATGGGGCACAATAGTAACAATATGGGCACTACATGGGTACATAAATATAATAAGGGGGTTGTACTAATAAAAATAAGGGGTTACACTAGCAGTATAGGGGCCTAACAATACATTAGAGAGATCTTTAGAGTTTGTTATAAAAAATGTGAGTGACGATACTTGTTGCAGAGAGAATAGAGATAATGCATGTTGAAGCACTGTGGAAATAGTGATAGATATTGGTTGGGGTAACAACACTAGAGATTGGATGATGGTGGACAAATCAAGGTATACTTGAGTGTCTTGAATAAAAAAGACTCATGACCATATTGTTATGTTAGTTGCACATTGTATTTGTAGCAAAGATTATATGTCATGTTTTGTTTTGATGTATTAGACCTTAAAATGTTTGATGTACCTGGTACATGCATGAGTTGTAGTGTGCATGTACCTGTATTTATGTAACATGAAAAGGGAAAAATGGTGTAAGACCTAGAGAGTCATACATATGCTTTTACGATGTGACCTTGATGATGATGTTGATAAGTCTATCTAGTTTAGTTTGGTAGTCTCTAGTAAGGAGTTCTTTAACACTCTAAAGAGTGGTCCACATGTTGTATGGATACACTCGAGTGGGCCATATTCATTGTAGATTTCGAGAGGTGAAGTTTTACATTCAAGGAGAGTTCATCAATAGTTTGAATTAACCATGTAAATGGAGGGTATCCTAGTTGATTGACAATTGAAGAAGTTAGGTACCCATGCATTCCATTGGATGTTTGTTTCTTTACATCGATATTAACCATTTAGTGATGTTTTACTGATTGAGGTACAACGTGAAAGAACCATATTGAACCATCGGTAGACTTTTTTGCTTGGGAGTTACTTTAGTTTGCGCTGGAGTGGTGCTAAAGAGAAGACATAGATGAAGACGTTAATCGATGTAGATTAAGACCTGTGGTCGTTAAGGGGAAGCATTGGAATTTATAACTCCTCTTTGTCTTAATATGTCTGATCATATTTAATTATTAAGGTTAATGATCAATATTATGTTGATTTATAGTCTACGAGGAGTTTCTTCCTATTAGTTAATTAGGAGGTTGATGAGACCTAATTGGTTTAGAGATTCTTTATAACTAGTTAGCTTTGTAGTTTGGTGTGAGGTTGAGATATTCTCTGAACCAAGAAATTGTGTCTCTAAGATAATTTTCCTATCTTGAAACAACATTTTATATAATTATATTTGTACAATTACATTATTGAATAAAACTCTCAATATATTTATGTATGCAATATTTTCCACTCTTCCATTTTAATATTAACCACTCAAAATATTTCTTAAAATATAAAAATAAAATAACTTCAATAAAATATCTTCAAAATAAAACTATAATTTAATATCAAATAAAATAAATTTATAATTTTTTTTTTTAATTTCCTTAACACCACTTGCTTGAAAAAATAAATTATTTAGCACATTTAATTTGGATATATTTAATTCTTTACATACGAACGAAATTTTTTTAATTAGAATCAATTGAGACCGATCCTCTTAATATATCAAACCCTATGAAAGCATTCTCTGCAATCCTATTAAATTTATATCTTTCATTATTGTTTTTTTGTTACATGTTTCTTAATTACATTTTAACTTAATTTTATGTTTCAAACTCAAAATTTCACATCAAGTTATTATACGTATTTCTAGTAAAAGCAAAATGCTAATCGTTTTAAACACATGGACAAAGCCATAATGTGATAAAATTTTATACTACAACCAGTAGCTAGAGTTTAGTTACCTTATCCCATAAAAATCCATTTCCGATAATTAAAGAAATAAACACAAATCAACGATTGACTCTTAGGACATCACCATTCATACCCAATGATAAAAGGCATAAACAACAAATCGCCGATTGACTGTTGGGACATCCACATAATTCATAGCCAATCATAAAAGGCATAAAAAACAAATCGCCGATTGACTGTTGGGACATCCACATAATTCAAACCACATACATTAAAGAGAACAAGTATTTTAATTCAATTACAGTACAGAATGCACTAAGTATCGAACGTGTTACCTCTCGAAGCTTCCACCACTCTAATTATCTCCGTTCCCCCTCTCCTTTATGACCGCCTGCAGAGGGTATTTCATAACCGTAGTGAATTGCTGCGTCTCGGACAGATCAACCGTCTCCCCGGGCTTGCATTCCCACGTGAATTCCTGAACAAGTCGGGCAACGATGAAGTTTAAATGGAGCATAGCCATCCCTAAAGCCGGACAAACCCTCCGCCCTGCGCCAAATGGCATCATCTTTATATCCTTTGTCCCTGTCAAATCCACTTCCACACCTTCATCAACAAAGCGCTCTGGCTTGAATTCCGACGGGCTCGGCCACACACCGGGATCCATCCCTATGCCCGCCACGTCGAAATTGATGGATGCGTCAATCGGGACCTTGTAGCCGGCAAGTTCGCAGGGTCGGGTGACGGCGTGGTTGAGGACAAAGTGCCCGGGAGGGTGGCGTCTCAGGGTTTCCTTCACCACGGCATCGAGATAAGGCATCCGCTGCAGGTCGTTTTCCTCCGCCAGTTTCCCCTTGCCAGTGACGCCGACGATCTCATCGTATAATCTCGTCTGTATGTCTTGACGGATCACCAGATTCGCCATCAACCACTGCAGAGACGTTGTGGTCGTATCGGTGCCGGCGGTGATGAATTCGAAGGAGAGAGTAACGAGTTCGTCGTGGTTGAGGCTGCGGCCGCCGTCCACTCTCAGATTGAACAGCGTGTCCACGTACGCACCGCCGGCCGGAGGGGGCGCATCACGGCGCTGGTTTATGAGGGCGAGCAGGGTTTCTCGCTGCCTATGACGAATCTCCTCCCTCCGCGCCCGGCGCCGCCGGTTTAAGAACCCCAGAATGGCTAAGGCTTCGTCCAGACCTCCGCCGTTGAGGAGGACCTCTCGCATGACGTCCTGGATGGATATCACCGTCTCCTCGTCCGGTTTGCTGCCGAAGCACATCCACAGGAGGATACGGAAGACCGCGTTTCGAAGCTGCTCCACCACGCTCACCGCTCCCCCGTTGCGAGCCGCTTCGTTTTTCAGGTTTTCCACCAGGCGACCGATGCCCCATTCCCTCACCTCCCCAAAGGCCTTCATCGACGAAGCGCTCAGGGCTTCGCTAACCAGATTCCTGCGAAGGCTCCGCCACAGCGGCCCGTATGTGGCCGAACTGATGCTGTGCTGGTTGCTGTTGAAGATTTTCTGCATCCCGCGGGCAGGCGGGCGGTCAGAGAAGAGGGAGCCCTTCTGTATGAGCGCCTCGTGTGCGAGCTCGCCGCTGGCGATTATCAGCAGAGGGCGGGGACCGACCCACATGGTGAATATGGGGCCGTATGTCTCATGGAATTTCTTCACTGAGCTGTGGAAGGCACCGTTCGCAAATCCAATCTGGAGGAGGTTCCCTACAATCGGCCATGCAGGGGGGCCCGGGGGCAGGTTCTTGCAGCGCCAGATCCTCCAGAGAACCGGTCGGAGGAAGATAAAGGATATCACGAGAAGCAGAACAGCCTGGAGAAACGAATTGAGTCCAAACAGAATCGCCATGTAAATTCAAATGCAAGGATTTGGTGCAATGTCTGATATATGCACAGGGTTTTAATACTTCCATTACGTTTCCTGTCCGCCGACTTATCACTAGAAACAATTGCGTTATTCTGGTCCTTACAACACGTTCAACGACTTATTCTCGGGACGCATTCGCTATTACATCAATTAAAACAAAGAGGAGGGTGCATTGTGTGAACCACTTGGAGAGAGCGCACGCAAATGAGAGGAACCACAAATTTCAATGTGGATTTATTACTTTTTTCAATAATGGATGGGATAAATATAATATTATTGGGTGGGTATATTTTAGGTGATAATGTTGGTATTAACCGAAATGAAATCATTTATTTTATTATATATTTCATATGGTTAAAATTGTTAATTTTAATATATATATATAGATTTTTAATTTATGGAAATTTTGATGGAAAAGATAAAGTTCATCCTTCTTGATAATTTTTAATTGGTGTAAAAATAATAATAAAAAAAATTATATTAAAAAAATTTAAAAATGGAAATAACAAAAAGAAATCTTTCCATATCCACCATAAATTAAAATTTTTAATTTCCACCTTTTTTTAATTAAGTTTTATTTTTCTTTATATTACTCAATAAAATATTTATAGTGCATACTTTGAATAAAATATTTCAACCTCCATAGTAACTAACATAAAAGATTTCAATCTCCCTAGTAAGTAACATAAAAAATTTCAATCTTCATAGTAAGTAACATAAATTTATATCAATTTTATAAAGAGAAAAATAAATGAATGGAAACTTGAAATTTCTACAATTCTTAATATGGAGTTGATAAGTCATCTTATGGATTTATGTTGAGTAAAAAAAATTAATGTCAACTATTTATATAATAAAAAATTGTGAAGAGGGATCAAATCTCCTGAGGTGCAAACATGTTTTCAAGTTTTTAAATTTAAAAGACATTTAGGATTAAGATGGATCTATGCTAGCTAATTATAAAGTGAATTAATATATGGGTTAACAATGTATATTTTTATAAGAACATGAAACAACCCCACTTTACCATGGAAATTATTTAAGTTCTAAATAGACTTTGTTACAATACTTTGGCTTATCAATACCACATGCCCAAAAAACCTTATCTCATTTCATATGACACATGTTCATATGACACATTTTTTCAATTAATCAATTTCATTAAAAGGGAAAAAAATTGCATCAATACTTTTGAAACAAATCTCAATCTTTGATATGTGATTACTACTAGGAATATTTAGAATATTAGGTGGCGATCAATCCCTACCCTCCACCTAATAATTATTGTTAATTAAATTGAAATTATAAAAACCCTATTCCAAAAATACACAAATAATATTAAAAAAAAATCATCTAACAAAAATATTCAAATGAAAAATCCAATAAAATTTACTACAAAAAATTAAAAAACTTTCCATGGGATTTGATAAATATTTATGTTTAAAATTGATTTATAAATTTATATTAGTTTGTTATTTTATGAATATTAAAATTCTTGGTATATGTTGTATATAAGTTTTATTAGATTTATCTTAAATTGAGACCTATCAATCACCAATAAGAATCAAATTTCTTAATGTGTATTTTTAAAAGTATTTAAATTCATCTCATACACTCTTTGCATGTTTGATAGATCCAAAATTAAAATAATCTAAAATGTTATAAAACATATATATAATATATATATATTATAATTATTTATTTTTCTTTGAGCTAATTCATACCCCTCCTCTTAATGCAAAATATGGGTTAAACATACATATTCCCTAGGTTAAACATATTGCCTACAAATATTTTTACATAAATCCCAAACAAAGATATATTTAAAACCATGAATGATCTTTTTCATTAGAAAACTAAATGTGTTTCATAGTTATTTTAATCTATGCTTTAAATAATAGTCATGGTTAATATTTATACCAAAAGCGGGTGTAGTGAAATCAGATGGCCCGTAATACCATATAAGAGAGCTTATTTGCCATATGTAGATGTGATCGTAAAAAACCCAAAATATCACTTTAAAATGGATCAATCTACATTTACCAAGCTCCATTCATGTGTACTTGACAACTATTATCATACCCATTGATATAACAAAAAGACTATTTAGTAGTACAATACTAAGGAAGGTTCCTTGGTACAATTGCTTCACAAAAAATAATTAAGAACCCATAAGTGATGGGTAGGTACTCCATGTTTTTTTCTTTGCTTTGTTTTGGTGGCTTTGCATGATTCTACCTAATACCTTATTTGTTTCATTGAAATGAGCTTTGGAGTATTCACTAGTGTTTCTAATTAACTTATTGAGGGATAGGATTGAGACAATGGTGCTTCCCTCCCACTAATGTATTGGATTGGGCTTGTTCAAAAAGGAATGCATGTGAATCAAACCTTTGAATTAGAGATTTCACGTGTTTTATTATTACCACTTTACCCCTTGGGTAAAGTCATAAACATTATATCTCATTAATTTGATGATGAAATAAAATCCATTAGAGGCAATCAGTAGAGAAAGTCCATTGAGTGAAGTGAGTCACGTAGGACGAATATGCTTATTTCGTAGGTTAGAATTTGATTCCTCAACATTCTTGATTGGATTTTTTCCCTCGTATGAGAAGGTCTATTTCTTTATTGTTCTTATGAAAGAGGCATCCAAAGTTGCGCTTCAAGAGATAATTGATTTGCGAAGATCTTAGGGTTTCTAAAATCACTTGTTGGTCCTCTTGAGAAGGGTGGTTTTCTTTTATCTTTGAATATTGCTTATATTTTTTCTATCTCTATCTCTACCTTTTTTATTCCTCTACCTTCTTTATTGTTGCTTTTAAAAATACTTTTTGAGTATGGGTTCTATCACATCTTTAAATTATTTTTGTAACTTTATCTTATATGCTTCCTTATTTTTTTTTATATGTCTTTTAGACTTTCAAGGGCTTCAATGTTATTGTTTTTTTGTGAACTAGAAGAATCGACAATTGTTGTGGGTCATTGACATGATTTCAATTCCAACTACTATTATTGTTCTTGGGCATGTGTTATGTTATTTCCATGCGTCATGGGGTCCGGGGCAACACCCCAGGTTTTTTTATTTTATGTGGACCCAGTAATAGTTAGGGAGACCCAAAATGGTGGGAAGACTTACCCATGGTTTTGCACATGATTTTTTTGGCATAATAGTTTTTTCCCATGGTATTTGTAGATCTAGTAAAGGGAACTATGATTATGTTCTGATTTAGGGTGAGTGGATTGGGGTTTTTGAATGTTTCTGCATGTATATATATGTATTGTAACATTGAAAGGAATATAATGAAAATTCAATCTGGTATTCCCAGTTTTGAGATCCATGGGAAAATATCTATGTATATTTGTTTTATGTTCTCGCAATTGTATATTCTTCTATTTTAAGAATATGTTTGCAGTTAATTTTTGTACAATGTTAAAATCTCCAATTATAACCTCTATCCAAATCTATGCAACCACACACTTGACACACAAGACTAGTTAGAGGTTTGAACCAATGACACCACAAGAAGTTTGTCAATAATGCTCCCTAACACGAAATGATATACACCATGGGGATAGGGCTTCAATGTTGTTAATTCTCTTTGATAATCATTCCTAAATATATTTGATTATTGCAACCTCTTAGTTGAAAATTTTATTTTCCTATCATCAACCCACCTAAATGAGTTCTACTTTGATTCACTAAATTGTTTTGAAGGTTTGTTTGAGAGGTTGACCCTCTTGAATCTTTCTCTGGTTTCTAGCAAAATTCTTGTGTTGATGACAAGAGTTGCACTTTAAGGTATGATGTTCATAGTATATAACTTGATAATGGATCCAACTATCCATACTAATTTGCAACTCCTTAGGGGGGGCCTTATCTAGATCCACTTACACAAATATTATAACAAAAAAATACACTTTTTCTTTTGGTTCTACTTTGTTAATCTGTCGATGTACTTTATCCAAAGTGGACTTTAAGGTGAAATCACCTTAGAATGTTAATGGAACATAAGGAAACTTGACCTACGTAGTGGTTTATTTGATATCAGTTTTAGGGTTAAATTCAAGAGAAAAATGTGGTAAAAACATTCCTTTAGATGTCATGAAATATATTCCAGAATACAAAATATGGACCCAATCCTCTCTATTTTGAAATAGAAACACAAAACATCCTATATCACTTGTAAATTAAAATGCCTAACCTTGAATCTTGGATGCTCAATGCTCTTATATCCATATCTATGTAGTTCTTTGACTAGGATAGAGGCTTATGAACTTTCGAATCAATGGACACTTAGAAAAAATGAAGAAGTTTTCCTTGGTTTTTGGATAAGAGATCCCAGTAGAAAATGTGATTCCAATGTTTGATGAATTTTCTCTACAAAATATAAGTTCCTTTCGTTATATTATTTGAGATAACTAATAGATTAAATGCTTCAATCTTGAATGAGAAAGAGTGCCCCATTATCACTCCCACATCAGGACTTGTCACCATTGCAATGAAGTTAAGAATTAGAACTAGGTAAACTCTTGTCTTAAATAATATCTTTGGGACTACATAATAGGTTGTAGTGGAATAAATACCTCTAACAAAAATAAGATTAAACAATGAATCTTCATGGATCTAGGCATGTGATTTCCATCTAGATATTCTTGCCTATAGTCCAAAAACACTATTATCTTTCATTGTGATAACAAGAACATACCATGATTAAGGTAAGCCAAAATCATGGGGATAACTTTGTTATATCCTTCATCTCCTTCCATGGTTTCGATGGACAAGTTAAGATTCTCACTTAAAGCTATTACTAAATATAACATAAGGTATAATATGATTCCTAGGGATAAGGGAGGTTACATGAGATAATGAAAGGTAAAGGTGAAATGAGGAATATGGGGAAGTATTATAGATTTCAATATTAAACCAATAGCTCCCTTCTCTATGGTTGTACTTCATTAAGATAAATTACCATTCTTTTCACCATACATTATGTCTATGTGAACTTTTTCATGTTTTTTTTGGAAGATACTTGTGTTTCATGTGGGGAAGATATGTGTATTAAGATATCATTCATGAGTACAAGACTCCAAGGGGAAAAGCTAAACTATAGGGACATTAATAAGTAGGCTTATGCAGTTTACAAAGCAGTGAAACACTTCAGAACATACATCCTAAAGAACCACATCATCGCGATGGTCCCCCATCTTATCGTCAAATCCCTATTTGTACACCAGGAGCTATGGGAGAGAAGAGCCAACTAGATGACATCCCTCCAAGAATATGATTTAGAATTTAAGCCCTCCCACACTGTAAAAAGGGCATGGTCTTTGTAAACTGGCTGCCAATGCTGCTAATCATCAGGACACAGAGTCCGATCGAATGGCTTAGGAAATAAAAGGATGGGAGCATGAGATTGAAATGTATCACAATGAACGCCTTGGCTCACATGACTCCTCATCATGGTATCCTGATTTAAAACAATACCTAGTGCAAGGGTCTTTGCTTGAAGTCATGTCCATTAAACGAAGGAGAGCCATCAGGCTTAAAGCTGCCTCATATCAAATGGTCTAAGGGAACCTTTTCAGGAAGCACCACCTTGGTATATTACTGATATGTCTAGAATACCATGAAGCTCAACGGGTGCTGAAAGATCTACATGACAGACCAGCAGGAGGTCGTTATGTAGGTAGCACCATGACTCACAAGGTCATGCGAGCAGGTTTCTACTGGCCCACTCTTTTCAAAGACGCTCATGCCTATGTACGAAAGTGTCCAATTTTCCAAAAGCATGTAGGCAGCCAGGCAAGGTCATCTGCTCCTTTGCAACCCATAACAGTCAAGGAACCTTTTCAACAATGGGGTATGGACATCATAGGCGAGATCATCACTAACTCATTAAAGTAGCATAGGTACATACCCACAACCACCGACTATTTCACCCGATGGGTAGAAGCAATCCCATTATGAAAGGTTAACGACGATGAGGTAATATCCTTTATTAAGCAGTACATCATGTCCAGGTTCGGTGTTCCAACCTCCCTTGTTTTTTATAACATTACTTACTTTTCATCATTGAAATTGTATGATTTTTCTCTAGAAAATTATCATCGTGTTATAACATTCGTCCAATTACTATGCCCAAGGAAACATCTTGGTAGAATCAACCAATAAAAACCTCATTTGCATCATCAAGAAAGCCCTTCTCTCGTAGCAGAAGAATTGGCACAATTCCCTCAGTAACACTCTTTGGGCTGACTAGGTCACTCCCAAAACTTCAATCAGCACATATCTTGGTCTGTGGGAAAGAATCCATCCTTCCACCCAATCTGTATCTCCCCAACCTTAGGCTAGCTCAAGAGTCACAAGGAGCACCATGCCCATCCATTCAAAACCGAATAGATACCTTGGTAAAACTAGAGGAAGAAAGGTCCAAAACTAAGGAGAACCATCCACCAAGCCCAGATCAAAAGATGGTTCGATAGGAAATCCGCAAGCTCCAACAAATTTGAGGTAGGGGACCTCGTGCTCAAAAGGGACTGGGCTCACGAGGATAAAGGCAAACACACAAAGTTTTAGGCTTTGTGGGTAGGCCCATTCTAGATCGTAGAAAAAATTGGTCATCACACCTTTAAATTACAAACCCTGGGAGGGCGAGTGGAACCCCTCCTAGTGAATGGCCACGACCTCAAACATTAATTCACATAGCAACCCCAAAGTTGTTGGCCCCAGCTTGTACTATAGTTTACCATTGCTTTGATAGATAGTCGTCATTCGCTGTCAGTTAGTTTTAATTCCTAGTTTAATTGTTGTCTTTCGGAATAAAGTAGAGATGGCAGGTTAAAGTTAAAGCGGTCGTGCACTTTGGATCCCATAAATGTTTTCTGGATCCCTTAACAGAGAAAAGCTTAAGTTGTGACAAGATTACTGTGGGCCAGATTGGTGACAGTGGGGAGCTCGATGGCACGCACAGGTCCTCATTCGTGCTCATGTTAGTCTGTCCCAACTACTTACATGGTCAAAATTCTTGAAGTCGTGCTAGCTCACCCGCAGTTCTGGGAATGAAAGAGAAACTAAAGAAACCACTAATGAGCTTGCATATATATAAAAATAATAATAAGGACTCTAAAAACCTAGAAACAACCTCTTTGCAAGTCAAATAAGTCGGGATCCCTCGTCCACTCAGGCTTCAAGACTTCATCAAATAAGTGCATATATGCACAGGAAAATAAGTGCCAATGAGAACCTACATCTTTTTCATGATAAGGGCTAAAGGACTGAGAAATGCTTCCTACACAAAGAGGTGAAGCAACAAATTCGTTGGGGTACTGACCAGGCTCACTAGCAACGAAGCAATGTTCACGATTTCTAGGTAGTTAGTCCATCGGGGTACTATTCAGTCTCGCTGGTAGTGGAGCAACACTAGAGTACCATCACCACTATACCGAGAATACCTCAAAACTCATACTATAACTTTAGTTTCCCTTTTGGGTCCAAGACATTAGGAGGTGGCGCCCTATTGCGTGTGCCAAGATCATGTCAAGCCAGTTGGGACAACTGACCAAGTTCGAAAGGGAGGGCCAAAATACCATCAGTGGGACCCACAACCCCATGAAGCAATATTTACTTAAGTCCCCTTAAGAGAGGCCCGTAAACGTCAGAGATCCCGGATTCTTCCATGGAATCACCAATTCTTGTAGCTACTACAACAACACCTCCAAAAATCCGGGCAACCTTAAATTTTTGGAGCCCCTACACTAGGTTTAAGCTTCGGCCCTACCAGGTCCTGCTCGAAAAGTTCGTAAGTGTTGGTAAACCTGAGTAGAAATCCAAGTTTTGACTAAGTTAAGCCAAGTCGCCAAGTCTTGCCTTGGTAGGTCGGTCGCAGAGTCGGAATGTGACTATCATTAATAATTGCAACCATGGAAACCATTGCGACCACAGTGACTCGTGGGTCAAGGTCGCAAAGTCGCACCTCTATCCTCACAAATATCTTGTGACCTCGTGACCTTCCGAGTTGCATAAGTCGCAAGGTCACCTTGATTCTCGTTAGTCACTTATGCAACTATGCAACTATGAAACTCCGCGACTCACAAGGTCGCAAGGTCATGCCGCATGCTTACATCCTCCGATGTGACCACGCGACTCATGGGACTTTGCGACCTGTGAGTCACAGGGTCGTAATAGTCGCACTCCCAACCCTTGTTACCACCACATTTATGACTATATTATAAAAAGAAGGGCACCTAGTCATGTTTTTCAAGGCTTTGTTAGTCACACTTGAAGCTAGAAGCCCCTCTGGCCCGAATTTGCGTGCACATCTGACTCCGCTAAGTAATGGTCCTCCCTCCTGCAATCATTATTTCCTTCCAAGTGTCACTGTCTACCCCTCTCGACCTCTGTCTTATCCCTTTCCCTAGGGTTTATCCTTTTACTTAGCATTTCTCTCATTTTCATGCTTGATAGTTTTCCCTAGCCTTTTCCCCATGCTTGCACCCAAAAGGTTTTGTTTTGCCTTAAACCTGATCCCCTCACTTTTATCGGGAAGCCTAAAGTACATCCCTTTGAGAGTGACCCTAGCCTCCCAAAGCCAATTAGAACCTTCTCTGAGTTTTACTGAGCTGTAGTCGCACGTCCCGCAGTCGTGATACCATTTCCCACGCGACTTTGCGACTTCACGTCTTCATGACCTCTGGTTAGTTGCGACTTGAGACAACCATCCATTATGCGACCCATGACCAGGTTTTGCACATCGCGACCCTGCATTCACTCCATGACCTATGATCTCAGTCTCTTAGTCACATTCTTGAAATCTGCGACCATGCGACTTTCCTTCCCCACAACCTTCCTATCACCGGCTAAGTATCCTTTTTTTTTTTGGTTGCAATTAATTTTCATGCCATCTCTCTCATCGTGGGACTGTGTTTTTGACATCCCAGGTGACGTCGAGCTTGATTGCATATCCATTTATGCCTTCAAAGACAAAATATGTCACTCAAATGTTAAATTTTCTCAAGACACCTCGAGAAGTGGGCAGGGGAGGTCGATCCAGAAGAACAACCACCTATCTTCATAGACACTACTTGCAACATAACTAAAACCACCAGGCTCTCTTGCTATACGATCTATAAGTAATTTGCTAAGAAGGATATTCCAGAAACACGGGATTAGTTCGAGGTATATATCAACATCAAGAAGTCAAAATTACATAAAGTAGCGGCACATCCACTAGTATTCCCATACATAGAAACCATCGAATGGATCTTGCAATGTACAAGTACATATGACTGGATGATCAAGGTTCATGACAGGGAACCCATAGCCACCATCTCTTCAACGGACATCAACACCTACTACAAATTGCCTAAGAAGTAGCAGATTTTTAACACCAAGTCACTCGTTGGGTTCACAATCCCAATGAAAGATATGTTGAGGGATTGGTGGCAAGAACCTACAAAATTATGGGTCAAGACAGACCAGGCTTACAAGACAGAGGGGCTACACAAAGTATATCAGTTAATTGTTGTGATGATGTGCTGGCTATATGGAAAGGAAGATTGTGATGTCTTTTTTGGCACATGGGTTCCTCTCATGTATGTTGTTGCCACTCAAGGAACTATTTTTAATTGGTCAAGCATCCTCTCATCGTCTTTGAGGAAAAACATAGCCACCACTGAAAGCCCACCCCTCGAGCAGCCTCCAGAATTTTATATGTCGTCATACCTCCTTGATGTTGTTTGTCTGAGGTGTTACTTTGAGCACTGGAGCTATAATTAGGACACATCGGTAGCCCAACCCGTTCACTTCCACTACAAAGTCTTCTGGGACACAGCTTATAGAAGCATGTTGGATGTAATATCTAAAACATTTAGTATCACATTATACCAAATATTGTTCAGGGAAGAACCACCTTGCATGTCACAGAGAGCCATGAATACCATGTTCAAAGTAGCTCATTGGTTCCCCATTCACGAAGGAACAATCATTAGAGTGTTCAGTACTCATAAAGCTCCTCATGCTCTTCGCAAGTTTGTCATGGATAGGATATTTCTACGAGAGGTTTGTTACCAAATAACACAAGTTTTCTCGAAGTTTTTGAACATAGGCAAGAAGAAACCACGACCACCTTTCCCTCTCATTATTGGGGCATACGTGGTAGAAAACTTAAAACAGGTAGAAGCAGAAGTCAAAGAACTAGATGGGAGCCATTTCATGACCCTGAATTACTGAACATATGATCCCAAGAAAGTTGTAGCTGCCCAATGCAAGAAGGTGAAATTCAGTTGGTCTTACGCCCACACCAAGAAGGACCTCAAGGATGGGATGAGGAATTGGTATAACTCCACAAGGGAAATTAGGCCAAGTGAGAATAGGCCATAGAAGATGAGCTCCTCGATGATTCCCAAGAGGATGTAAGCCTTAGAGAAAGAGTTTCAACATTGAAGAAACAACTGCACGAAACACCAAAGGGAGCCAAGGAATCAAGGAAGCGCAAAGGAAAAGAGGTTGAAGACCCCCTAAGCAACATCGAGGAAGAAGAAGTTACGCTCATACAAAGAAATTCCAAATTGGCAAGAAAGAAGTAAGAGCTAAAGAGGCAAAGAGAACTGGAAAGTAAGAAATCGCAGGACTCCGGCGACCAGAGCCAGAATGAGAAAAGGAGAAAATAAGCAGAACGGAAAAGGTGGTAAGAAGAAGAAAAGAAAGCACAGGATGAGATAGAGACGAAAAGGCAAGAAGAAGGGAAATGTTATGAAACCAACTCACAAAAAGATAGAAAAGATAGATCAACGCCTTAGAATTCAACCTCTTCGAGGGGGAAACCTCCTTTATATTACACAAATGAACAATTCTTAGATGATACAAATGACAGGACCTCCTTTCTATATATAGAAGTCTAAGGGGTCATAATATAATTAGAGTCGACATAACAATAATAATGTAAGGGCACAATAATAACAATAGTGGGCTTCTATGGGGCACAATAATAACAATATGGGGACTACATGGGCACAACAATATAATACGAGGTTTGTACTAATAACAATAACGGCTTACACTATTGGAAATAATACTGAGAGGGGGCGTGAATCAATATTAACAAGTTAATAATTTTTCATTTCCATAATCAGATTCGATATGCTACTTCAGTTAATGGAACTTGAGTGTATAGGCAACTGTGTTTAAGGAAACTAGCCTATATCCTACAAAATTATGATTCAGTTAATTCATCAAATGTTGATCTTTAATCAGTGCATCAGAACCATATAAACAATAACTAGATGCAGTAAAAACAGAACGAACAATCACACATATGAACACAAGATATAAGGTGGAAACCCAATGTGGGTGAAAACCACCTGTTGTAATATCTCTATCTTTTTAATAATAAGAAACTTCTTTTTACAATTTTTGTACTGGTGAAAACTTATACCAATACGCAGGCTTCTACCTGTAGAAGGCTACAACCTTCTCTTGTTCTCCAACTTTTCCTGGAAGGGAGCTACAACCCCCTAGCTCTTGTAATAGCTGATATGTTTATTAGTACATAGGTTCAGGCCTACAGAAGGCTACAACCTTCTCTTTTCTTCCAAGGACCACATTTCATAAATTTTATGTCTGGATCCATCAATAACATCATTCAATCATCAAATATATCTGCATCAACCAATCTCATTTGCACCAACCACAACTGAATCAATCAATCACTTTGACAACCCTTCAATCTGATCTTTCAGAATGCTATAACCAGAACCCAAGCCATAACCCAGAACACTACAGAAACAAATAGAAGTAGCTAAAACATATTTTATAAGGTATATGCTACTTCCCTGCGTTGAACTTATGTGCATACGCTCTTTTCTCAAGGCGAACCTGCGTACAAATCTGCAAATCAAATTTAAGATGTATACGTTGTTTTGATATCCAAAACCAATGTGTATATGCGCCTTTTTTAAAGTGAACCTATGTACAAATCTATAAATGATGATTTAAACTTTACAACAATTTCAGACTTCAGTTATACCCAGATCATCGTATTTACAGACTATAACATGCGCCAATTATTTAGATAGATCATCAAACCACATAAAGATACTTCACTTCAAGCCTTAAGATCTTGAACCATCATTAGATATTATCCTTCATCAAGTGCTAAGGTTCATCCTTTGTTCAAATCCAGCTATGCACCATAACCCAATAACCTATATACTAGATCTTGCTTTTCATCAAATATTCAATACTTGAGTTCCTTTGCCTAATGATCTTCTCCTCCTTTTATATCTTAGGCCTTACTCAATACCATGGACTAAAACCACTTAGGACCAATACCTTGGACCAAATACCTCGAACCATATATCTTGGACCAATACCATGGATCAAACTACCATGGACCAAAATACCATGGACTAAATACCTTTGACCAAAACTTAGTTTTCCAAGATATATGTGCCTTTCATTCTATGAAAGTGTGTGTGTACATATACGCTCATTTTGGTCTGTTAACCCACGTGGATACACTAATTTGTCAAGGTGAACCTATGTATATCTCTCTTTCCTCATCCACTGAAGTCTAATCTGTAACTCTGTGTTGTTAACTTGTTGAAATGTGATTTATTATCTGAGTGAGTTGCCATCAAGGACAACACCTATGTCATAGTGCCAAAAATCTCCCCCTTTGGACTTGATGGCAACCCCAAGTCACTCTCCCCCTTTGTCATCAAGGGCAAAGGGTTATGCTCCCCCTGAGTACATGCTGAATTCTCTGATATGCTGAAGTGAGCTCCATGCTCCCTCTAAATATAAGCAAGGTCTGCAAAAAGATGTTCTAAAAGAAAAACATGACTCTATACATATATCATAAATGACCTTCCTATCACCAATGACTCATACATACATCTATCTCCCAACCAAGTGGGGATATACCAAGTTTGACTCATCCACCCAACCAAGTGGGGATATACCAATTGTTTATACATGTCAAAACAAGAACATTACATCATCCATCCCATGCATAGCGGGGTAACAAAATAGGTCATTTCATGACTTTTAAATTAAAATATATACATGACATATATAATAGAGACAAAATATCAGCAACATCTATCAATTAGTATCCAGACCAGAAACCATATTCTCCCCGTGAACCTGTTCCACCTGAATCAAAAACAACTATGTGAATCTGTACCAAGATCTTCTAAGATAATGCCAACAATGCATTATTAGAAGCATATGCCCCCCCTGAACCTGTGCTAGATGATCACTATTAGATCTGATCATTTCATATAATAGAAGAGCTATCAAGGCATCATCATCAATAAGATACACATCAAGTTATCAACAACTTATGAAACCAGCAATTTATTTCCACATGTCATCCACAGACTGTAACCATCATCAAGCAGAGCAGATAATTCACTAAACCATATCAGACCCCTTCAGGGAAAATTTTAAGAACCACATTAAATTTATATGTATAATAAATGGGCTAATCCCCATGATACATAGGACAAATGGGAGGTAACTTTATCAATAATATAATATGTATATATAGTTTTTTTGGCAAATCTCTCACCAGATTATATTATCTTGTATAGTGATGGAGAATCTTTCACTGAATTATAAAATCCTATAAGATCTTGGCAAATCTTTTACTGAATTATAAAACATTGTGAAGTCTTGGCAAATGTTTTGTTAAAGTATGAAACCATATATGATAATAAGAAAACATATTCATTAAAATGTAATATACTAACATACATGTTTGGAAAAAATAAACATAATTTTCTCTTCCTACAAACAATGTTCCAAGTTTCAATGGCCGTGTTTGTCAAGGTTCTTACAATAACACTTTCATATCCTTCTATTAGTTTTGATAATATTCCACAACAAAGTTATTGTAGGTGTTGATATTGACAATGAGTTATGTCAAGGTAGGAGAGATTAATCTTTTCTCTACAACTTTTGTTAAGCTACCACTTTTTTCAATTTATCAAATTTCTTTCTTATTCCATAGACTCCAACTATGAGATAATAAAAAAGCACATCAAGTTTATTTATCCCAACACACCAACAAGTAGCAAGCCCCAACTATATTATATAAGAAAGTATTAGGTATCCCAAAGGCTTGAAGGGGATCTAATTGAAAGACGTGACCATTGTGAGAATCCTTCCAATCAATATATGAATATATAAATGTAGATTTATTATTATTTTAATTAGAAACCTTCAATTAAATAATAAAATTTAATTACATCTCTCCCAATCTAAATTGCAGATTAGCATAATTCACTACCCTCACAGCTCCCGCATTTTTTAACAGCGTTGTAAAATGTAAATTAATTTCCTTTTTGGTGAACAATGTCCACCTTTTAGGAAAATATGGTGTAGTGGCTCCAACGCCTACAGATCATGAGGACAAACTAAGAATAGCACAAAAGATGAAAGGTTGTACAAACCAGCTTATTTTTCAAACAACTAATCCAACATCAGTACCTAAAATTTTTCATGAAGATATCATATTGAGAATTTTTGAAAAATGGTGAGAAATCTTCTGTGAGGGTGATGCAGAAAGAGTGATAAGGTTTCATTGTTTTGAATTTTTTTTGTTAAATCAGAAAAAGTTAAAAACCAATATTAATGGAGATATTGGTATTTTTTACTAAATTTTGTGATGTGACTAAATGTAGCTTTAACCATTAGCCTTAAGATGTTTTTACAATATAATTTCCTAAGTCTATTGGATATCTTCATTATCATAAAAACCAACCCATATCCATCTTAACTCCACATCTACCACTCTTAGGGGGATGAAATCTATTTATCCCTCTGAGCACTTGGTAGACCCAAAATTAAGATGGATATAAGATGATAGAATCCCCTTTAAAATTAGGTCTATACTCACATGAATACCAATGGTATTACCATGGGTCATACCATGGGACGGTTATCATAAACCCGGAGCTTAAAAATTACTATTAGTAATTTATAAAAATTAATAAAATTAATAATTGATTTTTATTTTATTTTGTATTTTAACCAAGTTAAAATGTTTAACATACATTAAATTACAACATCCATTTTTACTCTTGACCCACCAAGCCCCGAGAGAGATTAAATGTTTTTTCACTCTATGCTAGTTTGCATATCACGATATATGATCTATGCTGGTTTAAATCCTCCATTTAAATAGGCTACATTCCACGTGAATACCATGGGTCAATACCATGTTCCATTTTTATTTTTATTAATACTAATATTAGAGTTACTAATGTTTTTTTCCATGGTATTAATAATAATCTAGCCCATGGTATTTGGCCCATAGTATTTTTCCCGTATGTTTCACCTAAGTATAATGCATTTTTTGAGTGTTCCTAAATATAAGGTGACTTATGGAGTAAATATTAAAAAAATGTTTTATTTGTTTACCATATCTCTCGTTTATTTATATTTGTATTAATTTACTATACTTTTTTTACAAATATGGTATTTGGCCCATATGATTCACTTAAATAAAACCTCTTTTTTGATCCTTCATAAATAGAAAGAGGGTTATGGACTAAATATAAAAATATGTTTTATTTATTTACCATATCTCCACTTTATTTATATTTTTATTTGTTTACACTCTTGCATGTATATAAGGTGACTTGTGGAGTAAATATAAAAAATGTTTTATTTATTTACCATACTTCTCATTTATTTATATTTTTATTTAATTTACCATACCTCTTTTATAAATATGGTATTTGGCCCATAGGATTCACTTAAATAAAACCTATTCTTGAAAATTAGGGCAAATGGAAGGTTGTAACTCCTAATTTCAAGGGCTAAATTTATCGTTTTTACCCTCTCCCTTAAAATAAGGTGGGCTATTTGAGGCCATTTGTAAAAATGTACTATGATACAAAATATTCGGCCACTAAAACTTTAAAACCCCTTAATTTCGTCAAAGGGTGAATTTGCCCCTAAAATTTTCCATGGACCCCTCTCTTCTAGAGTTAGGCCTATTGCTTTTCTTCAAACCAACATATACACGATTGTATCCATAGAAACTAGTGTATGTATGTGACTACGCTTCATGCAACTCACGTATAACCATCATTCTCTAAAACAGATAGGATTAAAGAGAAGGATGATGCATCAACTACCCCCAACTTCTGTCTAAGATATTCAAATGTCTCTCCGGGTAGTGGTTTGGTGAATATATCAGCAACCTGTTCTTTGGAGGGAACATACTCCAATTTGACCTTTTGGTCAAGCACTTGTTCACGTAGAAAATGATATTTGATGGGTATGTGCTTGGTCTTGGAATGCATGACTGGATTCTTTGAAATACTGATGGAACTTGAAATATCATGTAGAATGGAGATGGGTGGAGAACATGTGATCTGAATGTCTTGCAGTGTTTGCATCATCCAAAGGAGTTGTGTGCAGCAAGATGCAATAGCCACATATTCTACTTTAGCTATAGCTAATGCAATTGAACTTTGTTTCTTGCTGAACCAAGACACTAATTGGGAACCAATATAGAATGCACCACCACTAGTGCTTTTTTTCTCATGAACGCTTCCTACCCAATCTACATCTGTATATGCATGAAGTGTAAGATCTGTATCTCTAGGATACCATAAACCAAAATCTTGTGTTCCTTAAAGATATTTGAAAATCGTTTTGACTACTTGAAGGTGTGATTCCTTTGGATTTTCTTGGAATCTTCCAACTATTCCTACTGCGTGCATGATGTCTAGTTGGGTACCTGTTAGATAAATCAGACTGTCGATCATGGATCTATAAGTTGGTTGATGTACTGCTATTGATTCATCATTTGAGCTCAGACTGCATCCTGTTACCATTGGGGTATATACTGGTTTATAATCTTCCATGCTGTATTTTTTCAAGATCTGTTTGAGATATTTGGTTTGTGACAGAAAAATACGATCTTTATTTGTTGAACTTGTAGACGAATAAAATATGTAAGATCACCAAGCAAAGACATTTCAAATTCCTGTTGCATTATTGAAGCAAAATTATGACTCATGGCTTCTTCATTGCTACCAAGAATGATATCATCAACATACACCCCAAGTATTAGTAATTTATTATTTTCAATCTTTGTATATAAATTGCCATCAGCTGATCTTTTTGAAAAACCTTGTTGATGGAGATATTTGTCAAGACGGTAATACTAGGCCCTTGGAGCTTGTTTTAGACCATAGAGAGCCTTTCTAAGTTTGCATACAAGTTTTTCATCATTTCCAAGAATGAATCCATTTGGTTGCTCAATATAGACTTCTTCTTCTAAGTCTCCATTAAAAAAGACAGATTTTACATCCATTTGGTATACTTTGAATTTCTGAAAAACTAGAAAGAGAAAGGAACATTCTTATGGCTTCATGTATAGCAATAGGTGCAAACGTTTCGTCAAAATCTATACCTTCTTGTTGAGGATATCCTTTACAAACAAGTCTGGCCTTATTTCTAATAACTTCTATATTTTCATTCAACTTGTTTTTAAATATCCATTTAGTCCCTATGATATTATTATCATGAGGTCTAGGAACTAATTTTCGAATATTATTCTTTTGAATTTCCTCGTTCTTCATTTATGGCCTTGACCCAACATTCATATTTGCATGCTTCATTTACATTTTGAGGTGGAGGATAGCAATGCTAGACAACTTGAAGCTTCTGTAATAGTTCTTCTTGTCAGCACACCTCCCTCTTTCTGTCCCAGAATTTGAGTCTCTGGATGATTTTTCTGAACATACCTGCACGGAGTCTTTTCTTCTACCGTTATCTCTTCTTCTGGTAGTTCATTGGTTTCTTCTTCAAAATTAGTCTGATTTGATGTGGGGGGATATTCCTCATCTTCTTCATAATCTTTGGTTTTGATTTTTTTGGATTTTTGCATGTTTCATCAACCAAAAGATCAATACTTTCAATAATTTTCCCAAGTCTTTTATTATAACATTTATATCATTTACTTCAGGAAGAGTAACCTAGGAGAATACCTTCATCTGCTTTGGGTTCAAACTTACCAAATGTTTCATCAGTCCTTTTGATGTAACATTTGCTTTCAAAAACTTTGAAGTATTTTACAGTAGGAGTCTTACCATACCAAAGTTCATGTGGAATTTGAGTGTTGTTGTTACCCGAACATTTGCTTGGTTGAGAATAGTGACGGCAGCGAATGCAGCTTCACCCTAGAAGGTTGCAGGAGTTCTAGACTCATTTAGCATAGCACGAGCCATTTGTTGAATAGTTATGTTCATCATTTCTACCACTCCATTTTGCTAAGGAGTCCTTGCGGTGGAGAATTGCCTTTTTATTCCATGTTCTTTACAAAAGTCAAAGAATTCATCCAAGGTAAATTCCCCTCCTCGATCAGATCAGAGGCATTTGATTTTGTGATCTGATTCATTTTCAACCATAGCTTTGAACGCTTTGAACTTTTCAAATGATTCATATTTATGCTTTAGAAGTCCTATCCAACACATTCTAAAAAAATTATCAATGAACAATATAAAGTATTCTTCTCCACGAGGTGACTTTTTCCTTGATGGTCCACATAAATCAGTGTGAGCAAGTTCAAGAGGCTTACTAGATGATCCTTCCTTTTCAGGGAAGTGTGATTTGGTTTTCTTTCCAAATTGACATGATTTGCATATTGTATTTTATACAATGCTAATATCAGGAAGATCACGAATAGCCTAGAATCTGCATGCTTTTCTTATTTGAGAGAAGCTTAGATGCCCTAATATTTTGTGCCATAGCCAGTGTTAATCATTTTTGAATAGATAGCACTGTTGTTGTCCTCCCTTAATTATGTATAAGTTGTTTGGAGTTCTTATACCTTTGATCACAGTTTCTATTGTATCAAGCTCATGAACAACACATCCATTTGATCAAAATACTACTACATTTCCTTGTTCACACATTTGAATGACACTCAACAGGTTATCCTTTAAACCATCAACATACATAAAATTCCAAGCTTTAACCTTTTATTTTAAGAGAACAAAGCCTTTACCTTTTATGATGGTAGGAGTGTCATTTCAAAATGAGACCTTCTTTTCCTTCTCTAAGGCATCATATGAATGAAGTTTTTCTTTGTCACCTGTCATGTGTTTTGAGCATCCACTGTCGATGTACCACTAATTTTTTTGTCCTTCTGCATACAAGACTATACCAAATATTTCTGTTTGAGGTTCCTTGTTTCTCCATATTTTGGGACTTAATGAAGTTTGCTCCTTCTAAGATGTTTGCCAAAATTTACTCCTTCATTTAGATTCTTCATGACCGAAGTTGTTACAGATAGAGCATTCTATTTCATTTTCAAGAGGAGAAAAGTTATTGTAGGTCCTTTTCATGATCCTTGTCACATTCCTTTGATTTTGTGCTTCTCTAGTCATGATGGTCTTGTAAGCAACACATTGAGTAGCTTTGTTTCCAAAGTTATGACATGAAAAACATTGGCCATTAAAGAAGTTCCTGCGATTATTGAATCTACTGACCTGGTGATTGTAGTTTCTATTGATATTAATTCTTGAAGCAGATTGAGTATGATTTACTTGAGGTTGGTTGTAGCTTCTGCTCATCCTTGAAGTAAATTGAGCCTGATTTACCTGGTGATCTTATTTTTTCCTTTGCTGACGATTGTCAAACTGTTCACTGCTCTTTGTTGCATCAAGATAGCTTTTAGTGGAGGTTGACGGCTTCTATGCTTGAGCTGCTTCTTCAGTATATCCAAGAATTGTATTTATCAGAGGAGAATGCTGCACTTTGATAATTTCATTTAAGGTTTCTGATCCTTTAGCAAATCTAAGATTGAGATCTTTTGTTTCCTTAATATCCTTTATTAGACCCACAATTTCACATTCTAGTTTTTCATTGTGTTTTTCTCTTTCAGCATGTTGGAAAGTCAAAGTATCTATAATCATATTCTTTTCTTCTAAACAGATTTTGAGTTTAGATATTTCTTCATAAAGGTCATCTTCATCTAAAGCATCCAAGAAATCATCATCTTCAAAAGCCATTAGAAGTCTATAGTCATTACTATTTTCATCTTCATCACTAATTAATAAACCATCACTATCTTCATGTGTATAGTAGCTCTTCTTACTTACACTTTTTTCTCTACTCCATTTTGCAAATTCCTTACCTTTATCAACCTTATCTTTATGAGGACATTTGGCAGCATAATGACCGACTCTTCCACAAGCAAAACATTTGAAAGGTAGTTTACCTCTGAGTCTTCCGGAACCCCATTGAAGGTTCTTGAAAACGTTTGCTTCTTCTTCTCCTTCTGAAATATGTCCTGATTCATTGAGTTCTTCTTTTCCTAAAGCTTTAAATGTGACTTCTCTCATATCTGATGGACCTCCTTTTCTCATCTCGAAAGCAGTTAAGATTTCATGTAGCTGTGTCATAGTAATAGTCTGATGATCTGAAAATGGGGTTCTTAGGCTTCTTGTTTAACTTACAAGAACCTCTCCCACTTCCAAAGCTTTAAATTTTCCCAAATCTTAATGATTAACCAATGTGAAATTAAGATATTCTTGAAAATATAGGTGTATGATTGTATTTTTTTTTTTTTGACTATTGAGTGCTTATGCTCATTTGCTTATGCTGATGTGAAACAAAAATAACAATAAATAAAACAACAATTCAACAAACCCATAAGACAACAATATAACATGGATTTCACCCTAATATCTTGGGCTACGTCTCCTTGACCTCTAATCAACTCGATTACTCTATATGGGATTATGGCTTCAATTCTTTTACAACTGCTACACTTAACTCCATTGGTTTATAGCTGAACCAATGGGCTTAGAATGCCATCTTACCCCTGGTTGTCCTTGTCCTACAGATAGGTGTAGGCTTCTCTAGACTTGACTCCTTCAATCAATGCTCTGAGCTTCTCCAGCTTCTGGCTTATCTAACTCCCTCAGAAGTCTGCATTTGTGTGTGGAAATTCTTCTCCTATCTTCGACACACATCAGACAACCAACCACAACTCGATCATTCTCTCTCCTACTGTGTTGCAACTTCATTGCAGTCTTGTGGCCCTTTAGAAGTCTATTAGAGCTCTGTAGCTCTACGGCTCTGCCTCCAACCTCTCATGGCTCTGCCTATTAGAGTGAGCTAAATTTGAGTCTCACACAACAGATAAATCAGTAGGATTGTACTTGGATCCCCCAAGTCTCTCTGGAGTACACAGACTTGTAGAGCCTCTAACATGTACCTATTTATCCATCATTACCTACAGCTTTTCCTCACTTATCCCTCTCTTTTGCCCTATTTTCCTCATAAACTTACCAAGATCATTACATTTGATGTCTTTAAGCATGATTGGTTGACTTTGCTAAATGTTTGACTGTTTGTCTAGAATTTTGACATATGCACAGAGTTTCCGCAGCTGTCTGGCAATTCTGCAGCCATTCAGCAATTCTGCAGCCTTTTCATTGATCTCCATATTCCACGTGTCATTTTGAGAAACGAACCACATGGGCACGTGGGAATGAAGGTGTTGAAGGTTCCTGTTCTATTGGCTTGGTCAGCAACGCCACGCATACCTCCGGTCAACGAGGGTCCAACTCCGGTCAACAAAGCCAGCTCAAACAGTGCTACGTGAGCTGAAAGGATACGTCACTCCAGATGGCAACTCCTCCACTCTACGCAGGTCATGGGAGACAGGATCCAACCTTGGATTCAACCTCCATAACAACCGTACCTTCCAGATCACCCACGGACCTATTGACGTGTTGCTGAACCATTTAATTTACATGTTGTCAGTTAATTTTCAGTTTCTTGTTTTACGCAGTAGGCAGTTGTTTACTTGCTTATAAAATCCAGTGTCTGC
Organism: Pinus taeda; assembly: GCA_000404065.3. Lineage (NCBI taxonomy): Eukaryota > Viridiplantae > Streptophyta > Pinopsida > Pinales > Pinaceae > Pinus > Pinus taeda. The sequence continues at coordinate 63,809 of APFE031302488.1, forward strand.
GCATGCTTGAAGATTAGTCTTTAGTTGTTTCATTCATGTAATTTCTACGTCTTTAGTGAGCACAGAAACTCTGTTTTGAAGCTGCTGTTTCAACACTTTTTGACTGTAATTTCTGCATTATGAATTAATAGAAGACTGCTGTTTGACTCCCTTACGTAACTGATTTCTCTTTGGGCTTTGTGGATGGAGGGCCCCCGTTCATAACAGCCTTTGTACAGTAATTTACTTTCATGTTTTTACCATTCACTTCTTTTGAATTCAGCAATTTTCCTTTTCTTTAAACACATGTACATATTTGATTTAATTTCACTGTTATTTCATTTCCAGCATTTACTTTAAACTGATCAGGACTATCTTTTGCAGGTGTTAGCCCGGGATTGTGTGTATTTGTGCATTTTCTTTATCTCTAATAGTATTTTCAGTTGTCATATTCATAAGTTGCTGCCTTTACTCTGTTTTCCTAGTTGATTTCCAGTTTAGTTTCTCAAGTTGTATGCTAACGTATTGATGGTCTCTTTATCATAAGTTGTTCATCTTTAATAGATTAGAATACTGATAAATTACAGCTTGCTTTTAGTACTTTTTAGACTTATCTCTAACTACTTCTTAATCGTGTTTTACATAGTACTATATGTTGGAAGCAGAGAGTTAGGAAGAGTTAAACATTATAACTGGTCTTTAAAGTAGTCTTTCTTATCTTTTTATTGCAGCAGCATGAGTAGTGACTAGTGCTATTAGAAAGTGGTTTTTTTCCATTTTGCTTTCAGTGTCATTTCAAGTTATTTCTTTCAAGCTTTTTCCTTTGCAAATTTAGAAGGTAGTTAGAAACCACCAATAACACACACTCACTCATTTAGAAATCACCTTACACACACTATCACTCATCTGTTTATAAATCTCCATTCCATCTTAGGAAGATAAATTGATCACAAACAACACCCCCAAATGACAAAAAGACTTAAGAGATTGCCTAAGTACATATAGTACACCTTCACTTCATTAGCTTACGAGCCCCGGGTTGACAATTAATGAAATCAATTTAGAAACACTAAATTGACCAAACATTTTGGCGCCACTGCCGGGGAAGTGAAAATTAGGTAGCCATTTTAAAAAAATAAAAAAAAAATAAAAAAAATTTCAAGAAAGGAAAATTAATAACCTCTCAAAGTATGCTCTCCTCTTGCACTTAGAGTGAACTGGAGGATCAAAAAAGAGAAAGTTATTGGTTTAATAATTCCTTGAGTATGCTCTCTTCTTGCACCTAGAGTGACCTTGGAGATCAGAAAGAGAAATATTACCCTAACTTGAAAGAAAATATAAAAATGACATGCATAGAGCAAGAGATTCTAGGGGAAGATTCTTAGCTGGAGCTAGAAGTTCGATTTTCACAACTCCATCTACTTCAAGAAATAGGCAAGAGACACCTTCATCATCTCCAACTCATACTCCCAGCTCTAGGATTCCTGGAATCCAAGAGGCAATAGTAGACTCTCCCATACCACATATTGAATCCGAAAGAGATTCTTTCTTTTCTTCCACAAGGGGACAAATTGTAATTGAAGAAATAGAATCACCCAAAGAAGAAGGAGAAATCCTTCCTCATTCACCCTTAGTAGAGGAACCAGAGAACTCTGAGGGCTCTGAAGAAACTACCATGGCAGAAGAAAGAGAAACTGGACTAGGAGGAGGTAGAGGTAGAGGTAGAGGAGGAGGAGGAAATAATGGAGGAGGTAGAGGAAACATAGGAGGAAATAGGGATGGAGATGATTCATTTGGATTTCCCATAGTCGATGATGACGACTCCCGAGCCACAATGAAAAACATTTCACCATCCGTCCTCCCAAACTTTCATGGGTCAAGAAATGAGGATCCTGAGGCATTTCTATTTGAGTTTGAGGTCATATGTCGAACTTATGATTATATGGAAGACGTTCAAAAACTTAAACTGTTCCCTTCAACATTGAAAGGGGCAGCATTGAAATGGTTCATGGGATTGCTCACTCAATCCATTAGGTCCTAGAATGATATGAAACAAACGTTTCTGGATAGGTATTTAGACTATTGTATGCCCAGCAATCACAAGGATGAGGTATTCAAGATTGTACAAAAAGAAGATGAAAATTTAGAGGATTTACTTGAAAGATTCCAATATAATTTAAAAAGAGCAAAAATGAGCAACTTGGATGAGGAAACCTTAAAAGCCCTCCTATTAAAAGCCATTAGAGACGAATAGATAGACATTTTGAACATGATGGGAAAAGGAGACATATCTCAACTTCCACTTCATGATATAGCAGAACTATGTGTTCATCTCTCACGGGGAAAGAATAAAACTCAAAAGGGGCCTAGAGATCCTTCTCTTCTTAGAGCAAACAAGTCTGCAACCGGATCAGTAAGTAGGGCTGAGATAGGCAATATGCTTGATGAATTCAAAACTAACATCTTAGGGAGTCTAAGTGAGCAATTAGACACTCTTAAGATCCATAATAAACAGCAAGCAGAATCTGAAGCTTTAGCTATCTTTTGCTCAAAATGTAGAAAGAAACATGCTCTAAGGGAATGTCCCTTGGATGCAA
>APFE031302488.1:69502-139540 GCA_000404065.3 Pinus taeda
TCTCTTTTCTCTATGGAAGAATTTGGTAGTTCTGCCATTGAGATCTTTCTAGGAAAAACACTAAACATCAACAGACATCTGGAAAGTTCACAACAGGAGAAGCTAACCAAACTCTTGCAAAGACATTCTACTGCATTTGCATGGGAGTATAATGATATGAAAGGGATTGATCCTAAGACTTGCATTCATCACATCTACAATGAGGAAAATAGCAGACCAATCAGACAACCTCAAAGAAGGATGAATCCAAATCTTAGGGAGATAATAAAAGACGAACTCCAAAAGTTACTCAATGTAAACTTCATTTACCCTATTTCAGATAGCCAGTGGGTTTCCCCTTTGGTTATAGTTCCCAAAAAGAATGGTAAATGGAGGGTTTGCATTGATTACAGAGAATTAAACAAAGCGACCTTGAAGGATCACTTTCCCCTACCTTTTATTGATCAAGTTTTAGATACTCTTGCAGGCAAAAAGTATTTTTCATTCTTGGATGGTTTTACTGGTTACAATCAGATTCAGGTAGCACCTGAAGATCAAGACAAAACCACATTTACTTGTCCATGGGGAACTTTTGCCTACCGAGTACTCCCTTTTGGATTGTGTAATGCACTTGCAACATTCCAAAGGACAGTGCTAGGAATTTTTTCCGATCTAATTCATGATTGTGTAGAAGTTTACATGGATGACTTTACAGTTTATGGTGATTCATTTGAAGAGGCATTAGGAAATTTGGAAAAAGTTCTTATTAGGTGTAAAGAGACTAACCTTTCATTAAGTCATGAGAAATTTTTTATGATGTTTACTGAAGGGATTGTTTTGGGCCACCATATTTCAGGAGATGGAATTAAGGTTGATAAATCAAAAGTTGAAGTCATCTCCAAGTTACCAATTCCAAATTGTCAGAAAGATGTTAGAAGTTTCCTTGGGTTTACTGGTTATTATAGAAGATTCATCGAAAACTTCACTAAGATAGCATCTCCTCTCTTTAAATTACTTACCAAGGACTGTGAATTCAAATGGGATCCTGACTGCCAATCTGCATTTGAAGCTTTAAAAACCAGAATATCTGAAGCACCCATTTTAAGGGGACCAAATTGGAAACTCCCTTTTCACATTTCAACAGATGCTTCAGATACAGCTCTAGGAGCTGTGTTAGGTCAGAAGGATTTAATTCCTTATGCCATTTATTACACCAGTAAAAATTTGACTCCCACTGAGTTAAATTATACTGTAACTGAAAAAGAGTTCTTAGCCGTTGTTCATGCAATTAACAAGTTTAGACACTACATAACAGGATATGAAACCTTTGTCCATACTGATCATTCTGCCATTAGATACCTCATGAATAAACCTGTTACCAATGGCAGAGTCACAAGATGGCTTCTACTTTTAGAAGAATTCAACATTACTGTGTTAGATAGACCAGGAAAGCAAAATACAGTAGCTGATTTCTTGTCTAGAATTCAAAATACTAATGAAGATTCTCCAGTGGAGGATAAGTTTCCGGATGAATATCTATTTGCAATAACCACTAAAACTCATTGGTATGCAGATATTGCTAACTATTTGGTTACAGGGAAGCTACCTTCACATCTATTTCCTAATGAAAAAAGGAAAATCATTCAGGAGAGTTCAAAGTATTCTTGGATTTCTAATGAATTGTTCAAAACAGGGATAGATTGTATGATCAGAAGATGTGTGCGCGAAGACGAGATGCCTGACATTCTTAAGGCATGTCATGATGAACCTTGTGGCGGACACTTTGTTGACAAGAGGATGGCCTATAAAATCCTTTCTTTAGGATATTATTGGCCCTCTCTCTTCAAGGATGCAAAGCAATATGTTAAAAGGTGCGACAGCTGTCAAAGAGTTGGGAGACCAACTCCTTCAAATGAAATGCCTCTACAGACACAGGTACTCATCGAACCTTTTGAGAAATGGGCTCTAGATTTTGTTGGACCTATTAATCCTCCATCCAAACAGAAAAAGTATATATTGGTTTGTACTGATTATGTTACTAAGTGGGTAGAAGCCAAGGCATCGCCTTCTGCCACTGAAAATTCAGTTGTTCAATTTCTTTTTAAGGATATATTTACTCGTTTTGGTGTCCCAAGAGAAATTGTAACAGATCAGGGAAGTCAATTTACATCTAAATTGATGGAAAAGCTGATAGAGGAATACAAAATCAAGCATAGAAAGTCTACTCCATACCATCCACAAGCAAACAGCCAAGTAGAATCTACAAATAAAGTTATTGAAAGCATCATCACCAAGACTGTTCATCTCCACAGAAGAGATTGGGCAAAGAGGCTTCCTGAAGCCTTATGGGCCTATAGAACTACATGGAGGAACACAATAGGACATTCTCCCTATGAACTTGTTTATGGGAAAGAAGTCTTGCTCCCCATTGAGTTTCAGATCAAGACCTTCAAGATGGCAGTTCAGTTGGGGATGAGCTTATCAGAAGCCCAAAAGCACAGAATGGACCAGTTAAATGAACTAGATGAAATTAGACAAGATGCAATTCTGAGGACCGATCTAGTTCAACACCAAAGGACCAAATGGCATGATCGATTTATCAAAGAAAATAAGTTTCAAAAAGGAGATTGGGCGCTACTATTTGATTCAAAGTTTAAGGACTTCAAAGGGAAATTTCAAACTCATTGGCTTGGGCCATATGAGATTGATGAAGTCTTTAGTAATGGAGCAGTCCGAATCAAGACAATTGATGAGTTCCACACTCCTCTTATTGTGAATGGCCACCACTTGAAGATCTATCATAAGCCACTCTCAAAAGAGGACTTTGTCAAAATATTTCAAGAAAGTTCTGCAATGAGGCTAGTGGAGAAGAATCTTTCTCCTCCATCAGCCTAATCTTTATTTCTTTCTGTTTTGAAGAAAATAAAAAAAAAAAGAAAAAAAAAAGAGAGAGAAAAATTTGTATAAGACTGAAAACCAATCTTGGATTGGCAGTCTTATGCAAAAAATATAAGGTGAAAATCAGGGTCACCTGACACTTTATATTTTCACCCATCATCTTCATTCCATTTCGCTTCTTCCATTTTCATTTCATCATTTCATCCACTTCATTCACCATTTCATCCAATCATTCTCACTCCACCTCATTTCTTTCCATCCATTCATCTATTACATTCCATTCCACCCATAAAGTCATTGTCAGATTTATTTCACACAGCTATTTTGTGTAGACAGAAGGGTATTACTGCAGTTTCTGTAGCTGAGGAGCAATTCCGCAGCCAATTTCTCAATTTTGCAGCCAATACGCTTTCTGCACCTGCATATAAAAAAACACAGTCTATTCCAAGAAGAAATCTGCAGCACAAAAATCATCAGCAAGGAAATTTGAAAAAGGTCATTTAGCAGCAACAAACAATGAAAGGTTAGCAAAAGGAATCAAAACGCGGACACCTAAGGTATGATCTAATTTCTAAACCTACGGTTATAAAAATTTTGCATGGTTTTCGGGTATGGCAATGTAATGATTACCTATCCTCTCCATAACTCGACCGAAATCCCCATATCTCTTAGCCCTAACAGCCATCATTCATCACGATTTCAAAAGCTCACAACACGGCTGCTCTTCCATTTAAATTTTCGTACCTGAGTGACGTAGACAATTGTACTACGGCTCTCTGCATTATGATTCTGCAGCCAAATGTACACTTGTGACCGAAGTCTAAGGACTTAGCCGTTTTCTCTCATCATTCATAACCCTCCTACGCATGCATAACCTCATTCCGCAGTTGATTCACTCCCGCATTCTCCTTATTTTTCACTGCTCTGCCTCATTCACTACTCTGCCACCGTAACCATACTCCGCTTCATTTTTCTCCTCTGCTAAATTGTGACCACTGTTGTGAGTGTATTACGGCTATTATGGTGAAGCCATAATCTACTGTTGAAGCCGTAAAATTGTTGTGTAGAAGCCACTTCTGAAGCCGTATAACCCTTTCTCCACAGTATTAAAACAGAGCCGATGGGTAAACTTTTGAGGGCAGAGCCAGAGGGCTCCAAATTTCTAGAAGGATATCCCCAAGTCAAAGACGCTTCGCAGAAGGAAAATTGGCTCCAGTGCATAAAGAAATTCAAGGGTTATCATAAAGAAGTCACAAATACTTTTGCACGTTCTTTCAATAAGAAAGACAACCAAGTGGAGATAGGAGATTTGAAGTTTACAGTCACCGAGAGCAGTTTGGCACAGGCCACTTCACTTCCACAAACTGGGGAGAGATGGTTCAAAAACCGAACAGTACAAGGCCAGCAATGGAAACAAATTCTAAAGAATCCAGGTATGGACACTAGCATCTTTACAAAGGGAATCGTTGTTAATCTTGTCAAAGAGGAATGGACAACTTTGCTTCTACTAGTACAAAAATTCTTTACATGTGAGGGAAGGTTTGGAGTTCTATATGTTTATCATGCCAAAATTATGATGCATTTTTTAGGAGAGCATGACATTAACCTCCCATAATTTTTATTCTCAAGCCTTAGAAAAATTTGCTCCATAGTCCAAAGAAACCCAGGAAACATTGAGCCACATTTATATCATCATGGGCTTGTTAAAATACTAGTTGAAGAACAGTTAAAGACCAAAAGGGATACCTGGGAAAGATTTCTTGTGAGAAATCACTTCCAAGAGGCAGGAGAAGCCTCTGTGCCTAGAAAGAATAGAAGAAAAAGAGGAGAGGTTACCCCAGAAACTGTTGTCCAAGAAGAAAATGTCCAAGACCTTGCTGAAGAAGAAAATGTTACCCATAATTCCGAGGAAGAAATTGACCTTGAGTCTGCTGTAGACATTGACCAAGCAGCCCAAGGAATCATAACAGAAACCCTGCAAGAAATATTACAAGAGGCTGTTCAAAAGAGAAAGGAGAGTAGGAAGAAACAAAAGAAAGGTAAAGAAGAAGCTATAGCTCAGGAAACCTACCTCACTCCTAAAAGTTCCAGTGAAGAGGACACTCAGCCATTGGCATATAGGTTGGCCCAACTTCATAAGACTGCCCTTTCCAAGAACATGCAAAAACAAAAGCAGAAGCAACCAAAAGAAAAACAGAGCATCACCACCATGAGGAGGAGCAGCAGGTTACAAGGCAAAATGAGGGCCACAAAGAACAAAGAGTCATCCTTTATTGACTTGGGCACACCTGAGAAGGTTGCTACAAGACTTGACTTTGAGAAAAGTCCTTCACATGAGGAACAGATTGAGACTAGTCCTCCACGTGAGGAAAGTCCTTTTGAACATGAACTTGAGTCTGAGCATGAACTTGAAATTGAGCATGAATCTGAATCTGAGCATGAGCCTAGTCCAAAGAGGTCACCAGAGATTGACCCAGATCAGCAGAGATTATATAACTATTTAGAGACATTAGAACAAGCTGCTGCTGGTCCAAGCACTGTTCTACATCTTGAACAACAGGTTCAATCAATGAAGCAAGAAATATTTGAGCTGGAGGTACTGAATTGCCACATCAAGCAGGAAAATGAAAAACTGAAGGAAAGGAGCAATGTGGACAAGATGGTTCACGATAATACAATGCTTCATATGGGTCTTTTGCAAAAAGAAAACGAAAAGATAAAGAAGAAATGTAGGAGGCTAGACAGAGATTTGATTAATTTAAGATTCAGATGCTTGATGAAAAGACCAAGAATTGATATTTCTACACGGAGGAAGAGGAGAAGATTAGATGTCTTAGCAGAGGCATCTCAGCAGATGGATTAAACAATATCTTCATTGCATGAGGACATGAAACACCCTCGTAGTGGGGGTATGTAGAGCCTCTAACCTGTACCTATTTATCCATCATTACCTACAGCTTTTCCTCACTTATCCCTCTCTTTTGCCCTATTTTCCACATAAACTTACCAAGATCATTACATTTGATGTCTTTAAGAATGATTGGTTGACTTTGCTAAATGTTTGACTGTTTGTCTAGATTTTTGACATATGCACAGAGTTTCCGCAACTGTCTGGCAATTCCGCAACCATTCAGCAATTCCGCAGCCTTTTCATTGATCTCCATATTCCACGTCTTATTTTGAGAAACGAACCACATGGGCACGTGGGAATTAAGGTGTTGAAGGTTCCTGTGCTATTGGCTTGGTCAACAATGCCACGCATACCTCCGGTCAACGAGGGTCCAACTCCGATCAACAAAGCCAGCTCAAACAGTGCTGCGTGAGCTGAAAGGATACGTCACTCTAGATGGCAACTCCTCCACTCTACGCAGGTCATGGGAGATAGGATCCAACCTTGGATTCAACCTCCATAACAACTGTACCTTCCAGATCACCCATGGACCTATTGACGTGTTGCTGAACCATTTAATTTACATGTTGTCAGTTAATTTTTAGTTTCTTGTTTTACGCAGTAGGCAGTTGTTTACTTGCTTATAAAATCCAGCGTCTGCGCAAGCTTGAAGATTAGTCTTTAGTTGTTTCATTCATGTAATTGCTACGTTTTTAGTGAACACAGAAACTCTGTTTTGAAGCTGCTGTTTCAACACTTTTTGACTGTAATTTCTGCATTATGAATTAATAGAAGACTGTTGTTTGACTCCCTTACGTAACTGATTTCTCTTTGGGCTTTGTGGATGGAGGGCCCCCGTTCATAACAGCCTTTGTACAGTAATTTAATTTCATGTTTTTACCATTCACTTCTTTTGAATTCCGCAATTTTCCTTTTCTTTAAACACATGTACATATTTGATTTAATTTCACTGTTATTTCATTTCCAGCATTTACTTTAAACTGATCAGGACTGTCTTTTGCAGGTGTTAGCCCGAGATTGTGTGTATTTGTGCATTTTCTTTATCTCTAATAGTATTTTCAGTTGTCATATTCATAAGTTGCTGCCTTTACTCTGTTTTCCTAGTTGATTTCTAGTTTAGTTTCTCAAGTTGTATGCTAACATATTGATGGTCTCTTTATCATAAGCTGTTCATCTTTAAGAGATTAGAATACTGATAAATTACAACTTGCTTTTAGTACTTTTTAGACTTATCTCTAACTACTTCTTAATCGTGTTTTACATAGTACTATATGTTGGAAGCAGAGAGTTAGGAAGAGTTAAACATTATAATTGGTCTTTAAAGTAGTCTTTCTTATCTTTTTATTGCAGCAGCATGAGTAGTGACTAGTGCTATTAGAAAGTGATTTTTTTCCATTTTGCTTTCAGTTTCATTTCAAGTTATTTCTTTCAAGCTTTTTCCTTTGCAAATTTAGAAGGTAGTTAGAAACCACCAATAACACACACTCACTCATTTAGAAATCACCTTACACACACTATCACTCATCTGTTTATAAATCTCCATTCCATCTTAGGAAGATAAATTGATCAGAAACAACACCCCCAAACGACAAAAAGACTTGAGAGGTTGCCTAAGTATATATAGTACACCTTCACTTCATCATCTTACGAGCCCTGGGTTGACAATTAATGAAATCAATTTAGAAACACTAAATTGACCAAAGAAGACTCTCTGGAGTACTCTCTCTGTCCTTGTCTTAACCCTAGCTCACTTGCTTCCTTTGCTTCTTCAGGTCAGCTATGCTCTAGTTTCTCCACTTCAAGGTTTTCTTACTACTTCCTGTGCTGCCCCCTCTCCTCTCTATCAGTCTGTGGCTTTTAAGCCAATATTCTTTCTCACTGTTTGTTTCCGCTTCTCAGCTTTTTGGTTCCCTACCTCTGCCCATTTGAATCCCTTCTTTCGGTAGTTACAGTAACTACATAACACCTTATAGAGAGGTGGCTACCTATTCCTTTAATGGATGAGCATGTCAGGTTCACTGAAAACACTGAATCATTTGAAATGACCATTATTTCCGTTTACTACAAGAATGCCCGTGAAACACGAATCTTTTCCAACTCATCATCCACGTCAGACTTTAGAATCCTGCACAATCTGCTTTATAACTTCGTCAAATCCGGTCATCCATCGGGTTGCATCTCCACCGTTGATCTGAACCCTTGACATCCTACGGTCATTGCACATATCGGGTGGATAACTTGTTCGAAGTTTACCTGTCCGATGTGAGTGGTTTTCTCTCTCTTTTGTCAGATGCATGTCACTCGTTGTGTGGCATCGGGCAGGACTCATAAAAACTACTTACCGCTTGAAGCCCTTCTGATATCCTACGGGCTTTTGTGGAATCCTACCTCGAATGGAACCAAAACACTTTCCACTGAATTTCATGATTTTTGGGTCCGAGCGCATGTGGCTCTCCTTCTTCGAGGGGTTTGCCCTGCGATATGCAATTAGCTACTTGTCGCTAATCACATATCAGATTCCTCCCCCGTTGACTCAAACCATCGCTAACTTTGCTAATTCGTGACAACATGCATTACCATGGTCCGCCACTATGCGCACTTGATTGACGACCCTCATTGATTGATGTTGATAGTAGTTAGCAACTGTCATGAGGATTCCTTTGATAAGCTTGAGCTTCACAAGATTTTTAATCTTTGGCATAAATTATAGAGATTTCATGAATACTTAGAGAGTTTCAAGATCCATTTTGGATCACGCCTTCCCATTAAAAGAACTTTTGGTCCACCAAAAGACTGATCTACTGATCTGAGCAGTGAATGAGAGTAACAACACCCTCTTCTTTTATCCTCCCTAGACTTGCCTTTGCATAGTGCCAAAATCTCTGACCACTTCCCTTCTTGGATGGGATGGTCATCTCAGGAAGAACTGTTGTCCTTCTTGACTTCATGCAAAACTTCTGCTGTGAAGTTTACAGAAGGTAGTTTGAACTTCTTTGCCTTGATCCTTGATCCAAGGTGGCTCAAAAGAATGTGAAGTACATCTGCACCACAAAACTTTCATCTGTACTTGTTTGAAAAGCTGCCAACAACAACTGTTAACAACAGCAGGCATATAGACAACAACTGGATGGACTAACTCCTGCTTCAACAAAGAAACAAGACTCTTTTCCAAAAGATGAAACACTTCATCATTATCTCCATTTTGGAGACCAAGTTAACTTCTCCCAAGCCAATATCACATGCATCTCATGCTCATGCATGCATTCCATCTTTCAACTTTCGCTTAAGTACATTGTACTTTTGAAGCTGAAATGAACATACTATTAGAGCAACAAAGTGAGTTTCCTACTCAACTTCTCTCCATTTACCAATTTGGTAAGATCCTGCAACTTGCATTTATTCCACAAAGAAATGCAAAAATACGTATCAATAGACATGTAGTCTTAATTGGATAAGAATTCTAACCATTTATTACCAATCCATTTCAAAGTTCCCTCCTTGGTTTGCACACCAGCATCAATATGTGAATCATCCTAAAACACATCAATCATGGAATCTGTATTTCCATCCTTGCCATTTTCTTTTTCCACCTTCTCCTTCAACTTTGGTGGATGCAGTGTTGGATTCAAAGTCCAACACCTTTCAACAAGATGCCCTTGCTTATGGCAGTAAGTACAACACATGTGCATCCTTTTGACAACATGATTTGCCTTATCCTGTGGACCTTTGGCTACTTTCTTCTTTTCCTTCAAAAGTTTCCTGTATGTGGCCATCCTCTTCCAACATCTAGAAACATAATGGTTATCCAAACCACAAAAGGAACATGCAATTATTTTTCCATGCTTTACAAAATCAAAAGGAATGTGTTTAGAACCAGATTTATACCTACCTCTTTCACCTTTATTGCCTTCATGAGGAGGTGAAGCAAATGAAGAAGTGGCTCCCTTTGGAACACCATCAGTTTCTTCAAAGATGTCAGAATTTCCACAACTCTTTGGTTCAAGTGTGTTCTTCTGAACACTTGCATCCTGCGAATGATTTTTCGAGCTATTACATTCCTCTTGAATACAATCCTCACACTTCTAAGTTAGAGGACCTGCAATGAAACTCCTTTTTGGAACTATTTCAATGGCCTTCACGGCAGCTTCAGAATTCTCTCCATAGTACTATCCATAGCCAAGACCCAAATACTTAGGCCTTTCCTCAACCATTATTGGCTCAACAATACCTTTTTCATGTTTTCCCAATCTTTTTCCTTCATAGCCCATCTTGGACTTTAGCTTGGAACCTATGCCTCTTGTATGTTTTTCAAAAGAACCAATATAAGCATTCTTAGAAGGATTTAAAGACAAACGGGAATGGTTTACCTCTTCTTCAAGCTGATACTTGGCCAATGCTTCTTTGGAAACAAAGAGTTGTGACTCCAACTCATGCATCCTTTTCAGGTTCATATTTGCAATATGAAGTTGCCTCTCCATTTCCTGCAATTTTCCAGAAAGCATTTGCTTCTCTTTCTCCACGGAATTCAATTGCTCTCTAAGTATGCTACTCTTCCTTCCCTCCTCATACATTTCTCTCACAATATCCATCATGGTGGACAAGTCTCTCTTCATGTCTCCATTAAAGGAACTTGGGGAGCAAGAAGAATTTGAGAACTCACTTGTAGAAGTTGTCATTTCCAAAGTGCGCAAAAGAACTTCAAACAGGATTATTAAAGAGCTTATTCAATAACCTCTTGCAACAACCTTTTGTGCCTCAAGGATTTCCCTAAGTTCCTTTGGGATAGAAGAATGCCTTAAAACCTTCTTCTTTCTTGTCCTTTCTGGACTGCGCTATCAATAGCTTTCCCTTCACCTTTACAAACTCAAACAATAGTCAGTCTACAACCAAGCATACAATCAATGAGGCAATCAATCCTTGACTATCCAAACACCTTTCAAACAAGCAAACTTTTCCCTGTCAATCAAGCATTCTGATACAACCTTCTTTGAAGGTGGGGTTAATCAATCTTAAGCTCTGATACCACCTGATCTGAAAATGGGGCTCTTAAGCTTCTTGTCTAACTTACAAGAACGTCTCCCACTTCTAAAGCTTTAAATTTTCCCAAATCTTAATGATTAACCAATGTGGAATTAAGAAATGATTGAAAATATAGGTGTATGCTTGTATTTGTTTTTTGATTGTGGAGTTCTTATGTTCATTTTCTTATGCTGATGTGAAACACAAATAACAGTAAATAAAGCTGCAATTCAACAAACCCATAATACAACAATATAATATCAAATTCACCTTGATATCTTGGGCTACGTCTCCTTGAGCTCTAATCAACTTGATTAGGCTCTCTAGGATTATGGCTTCAATTCGTTTACAAGTGCTACACATAACTCCATTGGTTTACAGCTGAACCAATGGGCTTAGAATGCCATCTTACCCCTGGTCGTCCTTTTTCTGCAGATAGGTCTAGGCTTCTCTGGACTTGACTCCTTCAGTCAGTGCTCTGAGCTTCTTGAGCTTCTGGCTTCTCTGACTCCCTCAGAATTTGTAGTTGTCTCTAGAACTCCTTCTCCTATCTTCGACACACCTCAGACAACCAACCATAGCTCGATCATTCGATCTCCTACTATGCTACAACTTCGCTGCAGCCTCGTGGCTCTTTAGAAGTATATTAGAGCTCTCTGGCTTTGTGGCTCTACCTCCAACCTATGGTGGCTTTGCTTATTACAGTGAGCTCAATTTGAATCTCACAGAACAGATACAATCAGTATGACTGTACTTGGATCCCAAAATCTCTCTAGAGTACATAGACTCTCTGGAGTACTCTTTGTCCTTGTCTTAACCCTGGCTCACTTGCTACCTTTACTTCTTTAGGTCAACATGGCTCTAGTTTCTCTACTTCCAGGCATGCTTACTTCTTCCTGGGTTGCCCCCTCACTTCTCTATCAATCTATGGCTTTTAAGCCAATCTGCTTTCTCAATGTTCATTTCCACTTCTCGGCTTTCTGGCTCGCTACCTCTGTTTGTTTGAATTCCTTGTTTCAGTGGTTACAGTAGCTACATAACACCTTATAGGGAGGTTTCCACCTATTCCTTTAATGGATGAGCATGTTAGGTTCACTAAAAACACTCGATCGTTTGAAATGGTCATTATTTCGATTTACTCCAAGAATGCCCGTGAAACATGAATCTTTGTCAACTCATTGTCCACGTAAAACTTTAGAATCCCACACAATCTGCTTTATAACTTCATCAAATTCAGTCATCCATCGGGTCACATCTCCACCATTGAGCCGGACCCTCTAGATCCTACGGTCATTGCACATATTGGGCAGATAACTTGCTCGACATTTACTCATTTGATGTGAGCAGTTTTCTCTCTCTTCTGCCGAACATGTGTCACTCACTGTGTGGCATCTAGCTGGACTTGGTTTAAACTGCTTACCGCTCGAAGCCCTTTCGATATCCTACCGATTTCTGTAGAATCCTTCTTTGGATGGAACCGAAACACTTTCCGCTGCATTTCATGATTTTTCGAGTCTAGGTGCATGTAGCTCTTCTTCTTCGAGGGGTTTTCCCTTTGTCACTAATCGCATATCAGATTCCTCCCCATTGACTCAAACCATCATTGACTTTGCTAATTCGCGACAGCGCACGTTACCATGGTCTGCCACTCTGCGCGCTTAATCGATGGCCCTCATTGATTCGCGTTGATCGTAGTTAGCAACTGTCATGAGGATTCCTCTGATAAGCTTGATCTTCAAAAGAATTTTAATCCTTGGAATAAATTATAGAGAGTTCATGAAGACTTAGAGAGTTTCAGGATCCATTTTGGATCATCTGAAAATCCTACTTTTCTTCTATGGAAGATACTTTTGATTCAAATTTAGCAGACAAGGATCTTAAACCTTTTCAACTAAAGTAACTTCTTTTATCTCTTCACCCAAATTCTTGATGCAATTAACAATCTCATCTATACATAAGAAGTAATTAGCTATAATTTCATCATTGTGCATTTTGAGAGTTTGATATTGAATTCTGAGAGTTTGTAGTTTTGCATGTTTTACCTGAGAGTCTCATTCATAGCTTACAACGATTTTGTCCCATATTTCTTTGGCAGATTTGAGCTACATAACTTTGATAAATTCTGATTGTGACGCACTTCCCAATAAAGTAGTGACAACCTTGGCATTGATTTCATATTTATTTTTACCTGCCAGATCTGTAGGAATTGCTGATGGAAATGTATATCCTCCTTCTACGATTTCCCGAAGATCTATTCGAAGAGATTGAGGATAGGTTGTAGTTCTTACCTTCCAATAAAAGAGGTTTCTTCCATCAAATATTGGTGGACTGATGGGTCCCTCTCTTTCATGATTACTCATGATGATGGATCTTCCTTCAAAAAATCAAGCTTCTTCTGAAGGACCTACTCTGATACCAATTATTGGAAATAATACTGAAAGGGGGGTGAATCAGTATTAACAAGTCAATCATTTTTCATTTCCATAATCAGATTCATATACGCTACTTCAGTTAATGGAACTCATGTGTATACGTAACTGTGCTTAAGGAAACTAGCGTATTGTCTAGTCAATTTAACGTTTTAAATTGCTCTACGTAAATTACTAATCCGGATATCGTAAACTGATGAAGTGCAGTGCACCATATGTGCTTAGTTAACCTTTTTCTTACTTCGTTGTTTTATAGTTTATGTTATTTTTGGGTTTTTGCTATTTTTGGTTTCCTAAAGTGTTTAATGAAAATGGAAATCCTATTCTAAAGTCTTAAAAATACTTTTAAAGGTCAAGTATGAATGCAGATTTCAAGACAAGGTTTATGTCCCTTATGGTAACTTCGAAAACTTAGCACTTCAAAAGATCTCAAAACATGCTATTGATAAAATTAATACTTGAACAGGAATGTAAATATGCAGCTACTTAAATCAAACAAAAGATGAAATACTAATCATGAAATCATTGTCCATGCTACCCATCTAATTACAGAAATAAAATATAAATTATTGCACTCAAACAAACCAAAATTGCAGACTAACGAAAGCAAGATCAATTTACTTCACTTATAATCTGATAGCTCACCAAGTAGGTTTTCGGGGTTAAGCCATGGCACCAGAGACAATGTGAAATAACATGAAGAATTGATATCTAAATTATCTACTTGCAAATTAATGAAAGCAAAATCAAATTACTTCACTTATAATCTGATAGCTCGCCAAGTAGCTTTTCGGGGTTAAGCCATGGCACCAAAGGTAATGTCAAATAACATGAAGAATTGATATCTAAATTACCTACTTGTAGATTAATGAAAGCAAAACCAAATTACTTCACTTATAATCCGATAGCTCGCCAAGTAGCTTTTTCGGGTTAAGCCATGGCACAGAAGATAACGTTAAATAACATTAAGAACCTGATATCTAAACTACCTACTTGCAGATTAATGAAAGTAAAATCAAATCACTTCACTTATAATCCGATAGCTCGCCAAGTAGCTTTTCGGGTTTAAGCCATGGCACCAAAGATAACGTCAAATAACATGAAGAACTTGATATCTAAACTAGCTAATAACAACAAACAAATCTCACTAAAATCAAAGCATAACAACTGAAATTTAAAAGCTGAAAAGTTCAGTAGAGAAGCAAATATCATATCACTACTTGATGCAAAAACTAAATTAAAAAGCTCGAGCAAAGACTAATAAGTAAATGCAAGAACATGTAAAGAAAAAAACTAATCTACAATCAACTGGTTGAACACACTTGTATGAATTAAAATTGCATGAATGGAAAATCTAAACTATCAAACTTGAAAGCAATAAAATGACATACATTAATGAAATCAAAGCAAAATTACAAAATAAAATCTACTCTACCTTACATTCTAATATGATCCATGAAATCTACTTCACATCTCCTTCCATGTTGAGAACATCAAATCTTTATTCAAATTCTTCAAAATTACAAAGTACAACAAAGCTCTCCAAATCTTTCCAAATCCATGAAAGAAGAACTATAATCTCCAAGCTAAAGAACTAAAAGCCAAGATAAGCTAAGACTAACAAATGAAAGAGAGAGATCTCCTATTTATACAAAAAGATGAGAAACCATCTCATTCACGAGAGTCCATGAATCTCTCCCTCTACCTCTAGAGTCCTAATCAAAATAGGAACTGATAAGACACGTCTTTTTAGAGTTTCAATATAATTGGGAGATGTAACACATATCCTCATGATCCCATGATTCTTTCCACTCAAATTCGAATTTGGCCTTAGAGTGCCACATAAAGGCTTTCTATAAGCCCCCTTTTAACCTACACATGTCAACAATCTCAACTCACTTGTTAGGTATAAGCATATGCACATTATTTTTTAATTTTTAACCACAAATTCACTTTAAAAGGCTAAGAATTAATAAATTTTGAGAAAACGTAAATGTGGCCCATCGATAATGAAAGTGGGATGAATGTAGTGACATAGTAGTGAAATGGAGGTGATATAATGGATATAATAGTGAAAGTGTAATGGAAATAAATGACATTTTCAAGACCCAACATACCTCACAACTGAATTTATTGCATGTCCTCATGCAATATATATTACATTAACTCTTTTGATCCTTGATCTTTGGCTTAACTTTGCATAATATCATTTGATAACTTGATATTTCTGCAAAGTGTTTTACTTGAATTGCAACATGATTGGTTCTTGTGTTACAACCATTTTTTTTTTTTGTTGCATTCTATTTTGATCTTTGAACTTTTCATAATGATATTTTGATTATTGTTGGAAAGTATATCTTTATTGGATTGCATGATGGTTGGTTCTTGTGTGACAACCATGATTTTGTTTGTATTCAACTTATTCTTTAAGCACTTTTTTTTTGAAAAGCCATTGTATGCTCATAATAACAATGTAATAGTTAATATATGTTGGAAGTATGTGGGCTCCTGAATGGGCACGGAAAAATATGAAGATGAATGTGTTTCTCCCCACAACTGATGGTATTGGCAATTTTATGAAATGAGGAAGAGACATGTTTTTCCAACAATTACCATTTTATCTTTTTATGGAATTCTATGGTCAGAAGTCAGAAAATGATGTACTTTAACTTACCCTTTGGAATAGATAAGTTGTATGTGTGGTAGTTGCAAAATTCTGATCGTATTCTTCTTCAAGTGGCTGAACAAGAAGAGTCATGGATAAAGAGTTAAGATGACTTTTTATTGCTTCTACTAAAACTTGTTGAATCTGCTCCAAAATGCTAAAAATAATAATCTTCATGTCTTCAAAACTCATTGGCACAATTCCTACTATGTGAAAAAAAATGTTACGATGACGAACATAGTAGGAAATTGTTGACTTAGTGGCCATTAATGGATGCCACTAGTCAACATGAGAATTCTCACCATTGATGACAATAAGAGTTAAGATGCCCAAACACATATTGTTAGGTAGAATGAATTTGTTGATGTCAAATCACCTAGAAGATCTGACGATCAAGGGACATTAATGTATTCCCATTGTTTATCGGCATGAGAACCTACCATTAAGGCATGCAAGCCTCAAGGTGTCTATACAAGGAACTTAGACTCAAAGGACTATGGACTCAATAATTTGCATTGAAGCAAGGCTTATTTGTGGAATGAAAATGACATAAAAGGGAAGATGAAAATGGAAGATGGCAATGGACAGCAGAAATGGTAATGGGAAATAAGCATGTGAATGAGCCTCTTGCTTTTATTTGTGGGTTATGAATGGAAAAAAAGAGATGGAAAGTGTATGCGAATGTAAATGGAAAATATGGAGGAAAATGAGATGAATGGTTTATTATGAGGTATGGATGTGATGGAGACAATAATATCTCAAATATTTTCAAGTGTTTGGATCCAATTTTGCATCAGCATATTTCCTTTTTGTTCCCAATCATCCTCTTATGAAACAAATTGGTCTCTTAGAGAGACACCATTCTCTTGTAGTCATTTGTCCTTCCTCCTATAATCTGCAAAAAAACTAATACTTCTTCTGCAATGGAATGTAATATTATCAAAGGAAAGAGGTGATCAATCTCTCTAGTTATGATATTTACACACAAAACTAAGAATTTGTATTAATGAAACAAGTTCTCAAAGGAAAAATCAAAATAATTTATACCTGTTTCGGAATTAATGCCTCAAGTTGATGTTGCTTCTTTTCAGCAATTTATTTCATTATTTACCATTTCAAACTCTAATGATAGATTTCTCATTGTGTATATCTTTTTGAGATCTTTCCAACGATACTTGTATCATCAAAATCTGATTTTGTATGAGAAATTTAGGCTGATTTGCACAATGAGGTTTTTTAGCTGCAAATTGATGTTTAACTGCAGAACTGGACTTTAGCTATGGAATGTGCATAGTTTCCGTAGCTAAAAATATTTAATAAAAAGTTAGTCATTCATATTTCATCATTAGTCCAAAATTATTCAATACGTTCAAAAAAGTGAGCAAATAACTTATTCATTTCATTGATTCAAAATTATTTTTTTCTTGACATGCAGCAACTTAGCGTGGTGACTTAGTGTGGTGACTAAGTGATAACACACACCTTGAATTCCCTTTTATCGGGGTTTTTTTCATCGAATTGGATCAAATGAATAGGACACCATCCATGTACTGACATTTTCCTAGCTACCCATGTGGTTTGTTTCGTCTCTTGGCACTTATAACCTATAGAAGTATGAAAATCGTTGCAGAATTGCCAGTTAGCTGCGGAATCAAGCTGCATTCCATAACTAAAAGACAGTCAACCATCAATTTTATGATTTAAGTTATTGGAAAAGAGATTTTATGCAGCCAAGTACCAGGGAGAGAGAGGGATAACCTAAGAACACAGCTGGTGCACAAGATCAATCACTCATGAGCCTTTATTCTCTACTATTTTTCAAATTTCCTTTCACTGTTTGAGAAATGACTATGTAAAGAAGAGTGTGTATGTACAGTGGAACAACTAGTAAAAAAATAAAATATGGATATGAAATGATAGAAAATATGAGTATGGAGTAAAACTACTATACATACGCGAAAGCAGAGAAGCTGTATGCATGAAATACGTGAAAACAAAGTGTAGAAGATACTGTGAAATGGAATGGCTGCCCATGTAAATAGAGAAAATCGGAAACATAATGAAAAATCGAAGTACTTGTATATATAGGAAAGCTGCGGAGGTATAAGAGAGAATTTCATAATAATATGGATGTAAAAGAGCCATATCCAACTGATTCAAGTGATGGAATTAACCGTTAAATAGGTGCTTGAATAAGTATCGTATTCAATTGGGGTATGTCCCTCTTGTCGGTCGTTAAACTAAAATATAGTCACAGAGGTTGCATGAGACCGTTAGCATTAAAGATAAGAGGTGTGGTGTAATCAGGATTGAATGCCACCATATAATTAGTTCCCAAATTGGATTTCCCTTCCTCAAGTGAGTCGTGTTAAGACAACACTCTATTCATTTAATTAAAATCATTTTTCCTCGGGTGGATATAAATAGTAAATTCCTGGGGTGCCTTCGAGAATCGAGGGTCTAAAAAAGAATGAGTGGCAGGGGGCTAGGGTTTTGGCCAATGAGGCAATAAGCGGCAGATTTAATCTGATCAATCCATCTCGTCTGCATTCTTGAAGCATAGAGGGTGAGCAAGGAGTGTGGGACTTAACATGAAGTGACAAATCGGGGTTTTCCAGAACGACGCAAGAAGGAACAAAAGGAAGAGCAGGCATTGAGGGTTCGAATGGAAACAAACGGGGGGAGGGGAGAGATCCCCTCCGATAAGAGCATGGCAACAGGGGAGGCAAGCAAGGAGCGTATGCGGAATGGAATGGGGCCGAATAATGAAGGAAACTCAGCAAGCAGAGCAAACTGGTAGCCGGGCCTGCGAGGTAAATGTCTCCCAAGGGCATTGAAGAAACCCAGGTTCGTAATACCAAGCAACAAACTTGAAGAGTATAGGAATTACATGAAAGACTATGCATTAATATGCAAATTTGTAGGGTTCTGGCCGACAGAGAAAGACCTATCGAAATGGATTCAATAGAGAAGGAAACCTAAGGGGCATGTGGACTAAAACTAGGAGTGAAAGGTTTTTTTACTGTGATTTTCTCTAATACATAAGACAAGGAAAGGATATTTGAGGGAGGACCTTATTTCATGAATAACACAGGCCTTTTTATGAGGGACTAGGTAGATTGCTACAATCTAGATAAAGAGACAATGCTTGCAGCCCCGATATGGATAAGACTCTTCGGGCTTCCAACGGAGTTCTGGGACCCAGAGATCCTAGAAGGTATAGGAAATACAATAGGGTCTTTTGTGAAAGTAGCAGAATCTACAAAAAGAGGAAGATATACATCATATGCCAGAATATGCGCATATATGAATATTACTGAACCTCTCCCAAACTTCATTGAGCTAGAATACCATGACGAGATATGGAAACAACCAGTGGATTACGAGCATATACCTTTTCGATGCAGAAGATGTCACAAATATGGGCATCTCTTCAGACAATGTCCATTAAATAAAACAGAGGATGTAAGGGAGAAGAGAGAACAACAAAGAACCTTGAACAGGGGGAAGAGGGCTTTAAAGAAGTTCAACAGAAAAAGAAACAAGGGTTTAACAAACCACAAAGACAAATTCCGAAAGAAATCATTCACTTGGAGTCGCAAAACAAATTCAAATCCCTCCAGGATGAAGAGATTGAGATGGGGGAAAATGTAGACAGCGAGGAAGAGACAATGGAAAACTCAAAAGAAATAGGAAAACAAATATCAGAACAAAAGGGTATAGAATAGGGGGAGGCAGAGGAAAAAGAAGATCATCCAAATGATCAAATAAAAATGGAGATAGATCCTCAAAAAGATAGAGGAGGGGAAGAGGAATGCATAATGAGAAAGTTGTTGCAGGAATGGAGAATGCTAGATGAAAGATTCATCCCGGAGGAGAAGAAGCAATTGTTTAAAGAATCCTTTCAAAAATATAAAGAAAAAGTAGGGGTAACAATAGCAAACAAATTGGAACCGATATATTTACAAGGTAAGCAGATCGTGGGAATGAGCAGCTCTAGCAAAGGAGGAAGAAAGAGGGGCAGGCGATCAATGAGTGAGACAATTCATGAGGTTGGAGAGATGCTGGTGAACTCTGGAAGGATCATACCTCTATCAGAGGTATTCCAAACACCACTAAGGTTGTTAAAATCATCATTACAAGCTAGAACATCAGAGGCCTTAACAGTAGAGGTAAAAAACGATACCTGAAGGATAGATTAAAAAGGGATAAACCAAGTATAATGATAGTTCAAGAAACAAAGTGGAGGAAATAGTGAAGGGCTTGAAGAGGAACAAAGCCCTAGGCCCTGATGGATATACATCTGAATTTTACCAAGCTTGCTAGCATTTCATAGGAGAAGATATCTTAGAAGTGGTGGAGGAAGCGCGCATACATCAAAATGTATGGCCTGGACTAAATTCTACTTTATTAGCTCTCATAACCAAAACGACGAACTCAGAATCAGCAGAGGGCTTTAGGCCGATTGCCCTCTGCATGTGATTTATAAGATTATAGCCACCTTAATGGTAAAAAGACTCAAACCTATCCTACCCAGCATAATCTCCCTAGAACAGACTGGGTTTACGGAAGGGAGGAAAATTCTAGATGGTCTGGTAGTATCTCAAGAAGTTATACACACCTTGAAGCAAAAAAAGGAACCAGGTATGATGATTAAGTTAGAACTGTCAAAGGCATACGACAGAATAATCTGGAAGTATTTGGAATCCATTCTTCAAGCCTTTGGGTTCTGCAGTATATGGGTGGAATGGATACGGAGCATGGTATCCTCACCGAACTTCTCCATTCTCCTAAACGGTACCCTAACTGCACTCTTTAATGCCTCACGAGGCCTGTGCCAAGGAGACCCCCTGTCCCCTTTCTTGTTTATAATTGCAGTTGAGGGGTTGGGGAGGTATATTAAGAAGGAGCTAAGAGAAAGGAAAATTAAAGGGCTACGTCTATGGGGCAACAACATCCCAGTTACACACCAACAGTTCGTTGATGATATCAGGATATTCTGCAAGGTATCATTGCGAGAAGTCAAAAAGGTAAAGGAGATCCTGGAGGTATTCATGGATGCTTTTGGAACTGAAATAAATAAGGATAAATCGAGTGCTTTCATTTTCAACTCACTAGAAATGGTTAAAGTCCACTTGACCAGAATCCTAGGGTTCAGGAAGGGAGAGCTGCCTACCAAATACTTAGGAACCATGCTCGATATAAGTTTTCTTAGGATAGCCAATTAGCAACCCATTTTAGAGAAGCTGAAGTCCAAATTAGAAAACTGGACCTTTCGATCTCTGAATATTGCTTCCAGGCTGGTGCTTCTTAAATCTACATTGCAATCAATCCCTATCTATCCCCTATTGGTTATGGATACCCCGAAAGGATTTTGCAATAAAATGAATGAAATATACAAGAAATTCCTATGGGGAGGACCAAAACAGCAGAAGAAATGGGCCCTTTGTTCATGGAACAAACTAATAAAATCAAAGGAGGAGGGTGGGCTAGGGATAAGAGACCCAGCTACTTTAAATCAAGTCCTAGCAACGAAACTTTGGTGGAGATGGTTGAAAGGCGGTAAGGATCTATGGAAGGAAATATGGACTTTGAAATATAACATGCCCACAACAGTC
The DNA here is from genome assembly GCA_000404065.3 of Pinus taeda. Classification (NCBI taxonomy): domain Eukaryota; kingdom Viridiplantae; phylum Streptophyta; class Pinopsida; order Pinales; family Pinaceae; genus Pinus; species Pinus taeda. The sequence continues at coordinate 91,022 of APFE031302488.1, forward strand.
GAAGAAATCATGAGAAAGGAAGAAATGCCAAGAGGATCTACGATATGGGAACTGGCATGTCAAAATAGAGACATCATAAATAGACATGCTTTTTGGGAAATAAGAAATGGAAGGACAACAAAATTTTGGGAAGAGGCTTGGAAACAGTGGGAGAGATTGATGGAAGTCCAAGAGTTGCAAAATATTTACAGGGAAGCCAAGGCTAAAGGCTTAATCCTATTCAAAGACTACTGGAAGGAAGGAGGAGAAAATGAGATGTGGAGAGAATGGAAAGGACCTGAAGAATGGGGCAATAACATTAAGGAGGAACTGAGAGCTAGAATAATAAAGGAGATGGACTCAAGAAGGATTAAAAATAGAGAAGGACCTGATATCCTCAGATGGGGCGGAAATACAAAAGGTACTTTCTTAGTTAAGGAAGCCTATGCCATAAAATCCAAGCACGCACAGGAAGCCCAAACTAAAGATTGGCAACAATTATGGAAGAACAGGTGGTGGCCAAAGGTTACCCTGTTTGCATGGTTAGTTGGTAGAAAACGCATACTTACATGGGACTAAATACATAAAAGAGGTTTCTTGGGACCACCAAGATGTAGCTTGTGTGACCAAAACAGAGAAGATCAGGAACACATCCTGAATGGTTGCCCGGTAGCTTAGTTTCAATGGGAAGAAACCAGATGCCTCTTTGGAAAGTCAAACCGTGACCCCTTGGACATAATCCAAACTCTATTCCAATGGGGGAAGGGACAATTTCAAAGCCCAGTGATCAGGAGAGCTTGGAACCTGGTAATGGGCTTCAACATATGGAACATATGGAAAGAGAGGAATCGAAGGATTTTTCAAGGTAAGAGATCCAAACCAGAGGATTTATGGAAAAGAACTCAGAACCGAATAAGAGAAACAATCCTATCGGAAACGTGGGACCAGAAAGATTGGCAAACTTTGGAGGAAGAGAATTATATTCTAAGGAAGTTAAATCTGGAACCTGAGATGGTTTTCCCTAACAATAAAAAAACACGGGTTATAAAAAACCAAAGCCCAGTTGTTTTCATATGCCCACAGGATGTTTTCATCAAACTCAACTTTGACGGAGCGTCAAAAGGAAATCCAGGTCCGCCGGGATATGGCGGGATCTTTAGAGATAGCCAAGGACAGACCAGGTGGATCTATGCAGACAAAGGAGGTATAATGAGTAACAATGAAGCCAAATTCATGGCGGTTTATCAAGGGATTAGGATCAGAATTAGGAATGGTTACATGAAATTAGATATAGAAGGGGATTCAAATCTGGTTATAAAGACAATTAGAAAATTAAATCATGAAAAGTCATGGGAAAAGGTGGCCAACAGCTGGAGGATAGCGTGTCTCATCCAGGACCTCGAAGAATCCTTGAAACATATAGAGTATAAGGTCATTCATCATGTAAGAAGAGAGGGTAATAAACCAACTAATTACCTAGTAAATTGGTGGTGTAACGAACTGGAAGGAAAGGTAGATACCATATGGACACCCTAGATGGCTAGGACAAGATGGGAAAACCTAAACAAAATAACCAATCAGAATAATAATGAAGCAATAATTCCATGACTGAGATAACAATCATTCCGGAGATGTACGGGCAGATAAAAATGGTGATGGGATATCCTGACCAGCATGCGCCATTACTCCAGGCATTCATCATTAGGAAGGATGAGACGACGAGTAGGGAAGATCGCATTCCAAGGCGAGGAGGAGACGACATCATGAAGAAGACAAGAGAAAGGATCGACGACGATTATCTACCGCATCAGAGGTTAGGTGGCGAATTCCATTTAAGGGTAAGAGCAGAGAAAACGACAGACAATTTGAAGTCTGGGAAGGTGGCGAGGAGCAGGGTAAGGTGGCAGAGAGGCGCACGACTCAGTTATCATCGATGGTCGAACGAAATGGCGGAAGGAGGAAGGAGGGAGAGGCAGGCACAGGAGGGAGGAAGGAGGAACACCTGGGGGGAGCAGGAGAAAATAAAGGTGGAAGATGAAGTTCTGGAGAGAAGGAATTGGAGACAGGGAAGGGGAAAGGTCGGGCAAGGGATACCTTTGAGGTAGGCTAGAGCAGTAGGGGCAGATCGTCGAAATGAGGGAACAAGAGGAGAAGCAGAGGACGAGGTAGACCTCGGTAGGCCCCCCAATCTGGCTGGAGACTAAGGCCTGGAGTCAACAGAAGAAAGGAAGATGCTCCATGGAACAGGCAGCGAAGGACGCGAAGAAGGCATATATTCAAGGGACAGATAGCGATATAAGGAGGATGATCGACACGATGGAATCAAGCATTCTGGAGGAACCCTCCGACCCAGAAATGGAGGAGTGGATTACTCTGCTTCCGGACCCGGGGAATATGCGCGACCACCTGACATTATACAAACGGGCTCTTCACATGTACTGGGTAATGAAACATTTGCTAGCCAGAGCAATGGAGCAGGTCATTGTAGAGATGACAGAGATTGCCCAAGGGATGCCGGTTATGAAAAAGGAGATGACCATTCTGCAACTCATGATGTGAAACCAGGACAACAAAATCGTGGAAGTCCGCATCTTACTGAAGGAATTTTCCATGGCGAAGCGTGAGGGAGAATGCAAGCTAGAAATTTGGGTAGATTGATTGTCTACTCTGTTATTTTTTGAATTTTGTGATAAGCCTTAGAGAATCAATCTGTATGGAAGTTATATTATGGGTCGAAGACTAGATATTGAAAAACAGAACGTAGATAGTGATCTGTTTTGGCTCTTGGTATGTTGTTTTAAGTTTGACAAGTAAACATTCCCGAACTATGCTTCTCTGAGTGACATTCAGACCTGGTTTCCCTTCGGGGCAAGTTGAGGTCACAGGTTTTGTACAGTTTCATTATGGTTGTATATAATAGAAATGGTAACACCGTAGCTTACAAAAAAAAAATTCGTTTTTCCTCACACAGCATGCAAAAAAAGGCTTTAAAGAACTGAGAATTCTCCCAAACCGTTGTACATTTCTTAAAACCATTTTGGGTTATCTAATAGACCCTATTGCCAAAAAAACCCATGTTTTATTTTTTCCAAATTTGCCTCTGCTTGGCCATATCGTGCATTCAAAGTTTGAAATTTTTTCTTATTTTGCATTTTCCTGAATGACTGTTTTTACTGTGCTGCATTTTATGAATCGCTGCATTCATTTTTTTTGGTTTGATTTGCAATTTGAACACAGGGAAATAACAAATGAACAGTGTTGAAATTTTCATAGGCTGGCATTGTTTCATTTGTTATGGACAAGTATTTTCACTATAAGTGATGGACTGTAAGTGATGGTTTCACGGAGGCGGAATAGTTGTATGAGCAGAAGATGGAGGAGGATTGCAGAGAAAACCAGTAGTTACAAAACAAAAAGAATACAAAGCATGCAATGAAAATGAGTTCACGGAGCAGATGTTTGTATAAACAGACCCTGAACTGGCAATCGTAAACTCAGTGTGAGAGTATGGAAATAGAGTGAGTCTGGCAGAATTTTAAAATAAAAGGCTGCAGAGTGGATGTTAGCAAATTCTTAAAATGATTGTGGAGTGGTGTATTGGATTGAAGAAAACAGAAGTTTCTTTATCCTCTTGTGAATATCCAAAGTCCCGAGAACATAAATTAAGAAGAAACAAAAAAAAATCTTTTGTTCTCTCGGACTTGCCAATTGATAGATAACTCCACCATTTTTCAGATTGTAAGATAGAAAGGAGTTTTTGTGTGTGAACCTCTAAAATATCTATCATCGTAGAATTCGAGAAACTTTAATAATTCACGTGTGCTCTATGTGGCGCATGTCTACGACCTTCAACTTCAGAGTTGGATACCTTGATATTATTGCAAATGAATTGGTAGTTCTATTGATATTTCAACACAATGGGTTGTCAATGCCTTTTCTACAAGATATCCAACTAATCCTTCATACCCTTTCTTTGAAAACCAGATCAACAGAAATCCAACCAGATTAAAAAACGCAGAGTTTTTATTTTAACACAACAGTCCATGCAATTTGATTTTTTTGATTTTTTTTTAAATCTTCTTGCGGGTTTGTTTCAATGCCAAAGCTTCAAATAGGAATGTAGATTTTCTATTGAGGCCATAGTGGAAACTGGAATTAGGGATAACCATTGATTATTTTTTTCTCTAAAATTGTGAAATTTTATAATAAGGATTAATGATTTTCAATTTCAGGCAGCAAAGACTTCAAGTAAAATATACTAAAAACAGGACTTTGACTGAGGTCTTAAGCTGATTTTTTATCAATTTGGGTTGGGTGACTAGGATAGGATCCATGTCGAGACAATTCTGGAGATGCCCATGTGGTTAGTTTCTTCATTGGATGCCTGTAACCTGCTAAAACTTGAAATTAGCTACGGATTTCATAATTAGCTGCAGAATCAGACTGCATTCCGCAACTAATTTGCAGAATCTTAATAAAATAGGACACAATGTTTTGAGGACCACTACAAACCATAACCAATCAATCTTGGACAGTTGAACCTATCAAAGCAGTCGGGTTTCATTTTTTTTTATAGTGTTTTTTTATTGAATCAATTGAAATGATGAAGTTTATTTTGTCTCATTTTTTCTTCTTTTTTTTAACATAACAGTTCTTTTTTCTGATCCTCCATATCACACAAAGTGCAGGAAGAGAACATACTTAAGAATTATTAAAAAAAATAGATGTAAGAAATAAGGTCTCCTAATTACACTTCCCCGGCAACGGTGCCAAAATGTCTAGTCAATTTAACATCTTAAATTGCTCTACATCAAGTATCAATCCATATATCGTAAACTGATGAAGCGTGGTGCACCATATGTGTTTAGCTAACCTTTTTCATTCTTCATTGTTTTATAGTTTATGTTGTTTTTTGAGTTTTGTTCTTGTTGGTTTCCTAAAGTGTTTAATGCAAATCGAAATCCTACTCTAAGGTCTTAAGAATACTTTTAAAGGTTAAGTATGAATGTAGATTTCAAGACAAGGTTTATGTCCCTTATGGTAACTTCCAAAACTTAGCACTTCAAAAGATCTCAAAACATGCTAGTGATAAAATTAATACTTGAGCAGGAATGTAAATATGCAGCTACTTAAATCAAACAGAAGATGAAATATTGATCACGGAATCACTATCTCTACTGCCCATCTAATTACATAAATAAAATCTAAACTATTGCACTCAAACAAACCAAAAATTGCAGACTAACGAAAGCAAGATCAATTTACTTCACTTATAATCCAATAGCTCGCCAAGTAGCTTTTCGGGGTTAAGACATGGCACCGGAGACAATGTCAAATAACATGAAGAATTGATATCTAAATTACCTACTTGCAGATAAAGGAAAGCAAAATCAAGCTACTTCAATGATAATCCAATGGCTCCCCAAGTAGCTTTTTAGGGTTAAGCCATGGCACTGGAGATAACGTCAAATAACATGAAGAATTGATATCTAAATTACCTACTTGCAGATTACTGAAAGAAAAATCAAATTACTTCACTTATAATCTAATAGCTCGCCAAGTAGCTTTTCAGGGTTAAGCCATGGCACTAGAGATAGCGTCAAATAACATGAAGAACTTGATATCTAAACTACCTACTTGCAGATTAATGAAAGAAAAATCAATCACTTCACTTATAATCTGATAGCTTGTCAAGCAGTTTTTCGGGCTTAAGCCATGGCACCGGAGATAACATCAAATAACATGAAGAACTCGATATTTAAATTAGCTAATAACAGTAAACAAATCTCACTAAAATCAAAGCATAACAACTGAAATTTAAAAGCTAAAAAGTTCAGTAGAGAAGCAAATCTCATATCACTACTTGACGCAAAAACTACATTAAAAATATCGAGCAAAAACTAATAAGCAAATACAAGAACATGTAAAGAAAAAAACTAATCTACAATCAACCGGTTGAACACACTTGCATGAATTAAAATTGCATGAATGGAAAATCTAAACTATCAAACTTGAAAGCAATAAAATGACATACATTAATGAAATCAAAATGAAATTACAAAATAAAATCTACTCTACCTTACATTCTAATATGTTCCACGACATCTACTTCATATCTCCTTCCATGTTGAGAACATCAAAGCTTTATTCAAATTCTTCAAAATTACAAAGTACAACAAAGCTCTCCAAAGTTTTCCAAAGCCATCGAGGAATAACTACAAACTCCAAGCTAAAGAACTAAAATTCAAGCTAAGCTAAGACTAACAAATGAAGGAGAGAGATCTCCTATTTATACAGAAAGATGAGAATCCATCTCATTAATGAGAGTCCGTGAATCTCTCCCTCTACTTCTAGAGTCCTAATCAAAATAAGAACTGATAAGACAAATGTCTTCTTAGAGTTTCAATACAATTAGGAGATGTGACACATATCCTTATGATCCCATGATTCTTTCCACTCAAATTCGAATTTGGCCTTAGAGTGCCACATAAAGGTCTTCTAGAAGCCTCCTTTTAACTTACACATGTGAACAATCTCAACCCACTTGTTAGGTATAAGCATATGCACATCATTTTCTAATATTTAACCACAAATTCACTTAAAAAGGCTAAGAATTAATAAATTTTGGAAAAACATAAATGTGACCCAATGATAATGAAAGTGTGATGAATGTAGTGACATAGTAGTGAAATGGAGGTGAAATGGAGGTTATATAATGGACATAATAGTGAAAGTGTAATGGAAATGAATGACATTTTCAAGACCCAACACCTATATCCTGTAAACTTATTATTTAGTTAATTCATCATATGTTGATCTTTAATTAGTGCATCAGAACCATATAAATAGTAACCAAGTGCAGTAAAAACAGAACAAGCAATCACACATATGAACACAAGATATAATGTGGAAACCCAATGTTGGTGAAAACCACCTACTGCAATCGTCTCTATCTTTTTAATAATAAGAAATTTCTTTTTACAATTTTTGTACTAGTGCAGACTTATACCAGTACATAAGCTTCTACCTATAGAAGGCTACAACCCCCTAGCTCTTATACTAGCTAATACGTTTACTAGTACGTAGGTGTCGTCCTACATAAGGATACATCTTTCTCCTTTCTTCGAGGGACCACATTTCATAAATTTTCAGACTAGATCCATCAATAACATCATTCAATCACCAAATATATCCGCATCAACCAATCTCATTTGCATCAACCACAACTAGATCAATCAATCACTTTGACAACGCTTAAATCTGATCTTTCAGAATGCTATAACCAGAATACAGTAACCAGAACCCAAGCCAGAACCCAGAACACTACAACAGCAAACAGAAGAAGCTAAAACATATTTTATAAGCTATATGCTACTTCCCTGTGTCGAACTTCCATGCATATGCTCTTTTCTCAAGGCGAACCTGTGTACAGATCTGCAAATCAAATTTAAGATGCATACGTTGTTTTGATATGTAGAACCAACATGTATACATGCCATTCCTAAAGTGAACCTGCGTACAGACCTGTAAATGATGATTTAAACTTTACAACAATTTCAGACTTCAGTTATACCCAGATCATCATATTTACAGACTACAACATGCGCCAATTATTCAGATAAATGATCAAACTACATACAGATACTTCACTTCAAGCCTTAAGATCTTGACCCATCATTAGATCTTATCCTTCATCAAGTGCTAAGGTCCATCCTCTGTTCAGATCCAGCTATGCATCATAACCCAATAGCGTGTATACTAGATCTTGCTTTCATCAAATATTCAATACTTGAGTTTCTTTGCCTAATGATCTTCTCCTCCTTTTATAGTCTTAGGCCTTACTCAATACCATGGACCAAAACCATTAGGACCAAATACCTTGGACCATATATCTTGGACCAATACCATGGACCAAATACCTTGGACCAAAAAATGGTTTTCCAAGATATATGTGCCTTTCATTCTGTGAAAGTGCGCATGTACATATACGCTCATTTTAGTTTGTTAACCCACATGTATATGCTACTTTGTCAAGGTGAACCCACGTATGCCTCTCTTTCCTCATTCAGTGAAGTTTGATCTGTAACTCTGTACTGTTAACCTGCGGAAATGTGATCTGTCATCTGAGTGAGTTACCAACAAGGACAACACCTATGTCATAGTGCCAACAACACTAGTAGTATAGGGACCTAACATGCTCCTCTCCTTCAAAAAGTGTTGTCCTCGACGCTTGAATAGTTCTTGATGATTCTATATAAAATTCTTGTCCTCCCTTGTGGAATCTTCAACAGGTAAGTTCTTCTACTTGATGAGATACTATGAAATTGATCGATTTCGTAGCTGTCGGGTTTTTGTTTCTTTAACTGCTCTAGGCTCCAATATGAATTTTCCTTTCTCATCAAGTTCTGGCAATATTGTTTGAAATAGGATCTTCAGCAACTTTTGAGTGAGTGGCCACACTTCTTCATCCTTCTTCCATTCATCCCTTGCTTCATTTGTCGAATCTACTTGGATAATAGGAATAGCACAAAACAATGCTTCCACATCCTCATCCTTTCTTGAGAGTGCATCTGCAACAACATTTTGCTTGCCTTTTTTGTAGATGATTTCAAAGTCATAACCCAACATATTTGTGACCCATTTTTTTTGTTCTTCTAAAGATAATCTTTGTTCTAAAAAGTATTTAAGACTATCATGATCCATTTTTACCTTAAAGTGTCTTCCCATTAGGTAAGATCGCCATTTCTTAAGTGCGTGTAGTATTTCCAACATTTCCTTCTCATAAATAGCTTGCTTGAGATGTAGCTATAAAAATACCCAATCACCTACATCAAAAATTATTTCACTGTGATGTTGATATGCTTGTTGTTTCCTTCAATTTTGCGCCAAAGTGGCGTTATCCTTTAAAATTTGGAGAACTTTTTGTTGATGCTCAATGTGATCTTTCACTGCTTGAATCTTTTTCTTCTTGATATGTCCTTCTATTTTCAGAGTTTGAGGAGTTGTAATTTCTTCCAATGCATTACAAGATATAGTTGGATTCATTTTTTGATGCTCGATGTGATATTTCACTTCTTGAACATTTTTCTTCTTGATATGTCCTTCTATCTTGATAGTTTGAGGAGTGGTAATTTGTTCCAATGCATTACAAGATATGGTCAGATTCATTTCTTGATGCTCGATGTGATCTTTCAATTATTGAACATTTTTCTTCTTGATATGTCCTTCTATATTGAGAGTTTGAGGAGTGGTAATTCCAACCAATGCATTACAAGATATGGTCAGATCCACTTATTCTTTCTTGATGTGATGTTTCACTTCTTGAACCTTTTTCTTCTTGATATGTCCTTCTATCTTAAGAGTTTGAGGAGTGGTAATTCTTTCCAATGCTTTACAAAATATGGTTGGATTCATTTCTTATTTCTCTGGGGTGGGCTCTTGGTGTATATCCTCTTCTTTTTATGTTTCTTGATCCTTTTCTTCCTCCTCTTGATAATCTATGTAAAATAATTTATTCTCATCACACTTATGACCTTTAGTGTATTTTATATCACAATTGTAACAAAGCCCTTTTTCTTTTTTTCTTCCAATTGTTGTGGTGTAAACCTTATAGGTTGTGGAAGGCTAGGAGAAAAAATAGTTCCATAATTATAGTCGTGAGTGGTGTGATTCCTTGTTTCCATAATTTCACTTTCAATTTTTCTTGCCAACCTAAATGTCTTCTCCAATGAATCAGGTTCCCAAAGACGAACCTCGCGTTGAATGTTATCCTTTAGTCCCTAAAAATACATCAACCATTTTGTTTTAGATTTATAAATTGGCTAAAGAAGGTGTTTCTCTTTGTATCCTCATAATGTGCTATCATTTCCTCCGTGAAAATTGACCACGTGACAAGTGGTTTATGAGAACAAAGCCCTTTATACCATAAAAATTGATTTGATTCTAAATAATTAGATGCAATACATACCTTTTGTAACAGTGGTACACCATGTAGATCAAAATATTTCTGCATCTGTAGTATCTAATTTACCGGATCCTTGCCATCAAACTCCCTCATCTCACTTTTTCTTGATTTTAGGAGCTCGCTCGTGAAACGATTGTAACTCTGTAGTTTCAAATCTTTCTAATATTTTGGTCTATAATAGCCCTCTGAGTCGTCTTTCTAACTTTGCAATTCTAATCACAATTGGATTCTCCAATGAAGAGTAATGCCAAATCTCCCACGATGACCTGAGTATAGACTGGTTCAATAGAGTGAAATTGCATGATGTGACACGGGTCACTGTTTCAACCTTGGGTTCTGAAAATGATATCCAAAAACACCACAGTCCATCATATTTCTCTAACCTTTTGTGAAAATTCAATCTGATGCTCAGAGAGAAAGTTATGATGATTTTCCCAAGGTGACCTATTTGAAATGTAATCCGGGGTTCTACAAAAACTCTATCTTCCTCATATTATATCTCCAAAAATATAGCAATATAGGATCCAAAATTCAAAGATGAGGTTCAAAATGATTTATTCTCAAATGGGTTTTTTTTTAGCTTATGCAACTTCGTAGCAAAAGAGTTATACAAAAGATTCCACGATGACCTGTTTTAGATGAAATTCTGAGTTTGCAAAAACCCTAACTTCCTCAGATCATATCTCCTAAACTATAGCAAAAGAAGATTTGAAATTCAGACCCACGGTTCAATGCGATTTAATCCCAAATGGGTTTTTTTTTAGCTTCTGAAATGTTGCATAACAAAAGTTATAGCGAAAATTCCATGATGACGTGTTTGGAGCAGCAAAACCCTAGAATCCAAAGCTCTTATACCAAATGTTATGAAACAAGCCACAAAAGGATAGATCAACACATTAGAATTCAACCTCTTCGAGGGGGGAAACTCCTTTATATTATACAAACGAACAATTCTTAGATAATAAAAATGACAAGACCTCCTTTCTATATATAGGAGTCTAAGGGGTCATAATATAATTAGAGCCGACATAACAATAATAATTTAATGGCAGAATAATAACAATATGGGGACTACATGGGCACAAAACTATAATAAGGGGGTTGTACTAATAAAAATAAGGGGTTACACTTGTAGTATAGGGACCTAACAAGAAAAGACAGTAGGAAGAAGAAAAGAAAGCACACGACAAGATAGAGAGGAAAAAGAAAGAAGAGGCTGAAAAGAAGAAACAAGCAAAATAAATTGAAAAGCGAAAACAAGAGGAACACAAAATATTAGAACAAGAACTGAAGAACATGGAAGAGTAACTAGAAAGGAAACGTGCACTAGAAGAAGGAGAAAAAAGGCAGCAGGAAGAAGAGCTTAGGATAAACAAGGAAAACGAAACTGAGAAGAATAAACAAGGGAAGAAAAGCAAAGCAGTTGACTTTAGCTCAGGACAAAGTGAGCTTCCTCCTTTGGATGTACCTCCCGCTGCTCCCCTCACTAGTGGACACCTTCCCCTCCGAGAGCTAGGCATCTCAAAAGATCAAGACGAGACGGTTTTAGATCTAACTAAAATCACATTTGATGAAGTAAACCTCAAAATTATACGGGGAAGAAATATTGCAGTAGGAACCAAGATGACCCATTTTTAGTGACTACGACAATAGATATTGTGCCCTAAATCCTCAAATGATCACCTTCGTCGGAATAGATTTCGTCGATGCCACAAAACACAATGTAACTCAGATGAGTAAACAAATTGTAGACTTGAAAAATAGGTTATACGCATCCGAGAAAAGGGTCGTTGTTGTTGAATAGGAGAAGAAAATGATGGAGGAAAACGCGAGACTCCGCTTAGTACACACAAGCTCAGCAGAATTCCAAGCGGTAATCGCATAAAAAACAAAGATCTTGGGGTATGGCAGTAGTGTATGAAGAAATGGAAAAACTACACCACACTATAGCACCCATCGTGGCCATTCAAACTCACTCAAAAGAGAGGGTCGCCATGCTCAAAGAGGCCATGACTGCTTTGGATAGAATACATGAATGGTCTGAAAAGTACCCCAAAGCCTCGACAGTGATCCTTAGGAAATATTGGATCACTATGGAAAATACTATGGTCGAACTTTGTATCAAAGTTTAGTGCAAAGAAAAATTGGCCAAATATGCGAAGGAGGTGCTAGCCTCCTACAGACAGTTGTTTAACAATTTGGGATCAATGATCCAACTACATGGGACCCCATCTATAGGAGAGATTGGACAGGTGAAACATCAGGAGGACATCAACAATGAAGTGCAGGCATTTGTAGAGACATATAGACAAGCAACCCATACGGGGGATATGTTGATCACAAGAGAAATTATCAAGCGTTACGTAGTAGAACCAGTGAGGCTATACACCAAATTGGGTACCTTGAATAATCATATGCATGCCAAACATAACACCCTCCTCTTCGATGCACTTGAGCGCTTACACCAACATGATGAAGGCCAACCACAAATCTTTCCCATTGCGGCAGAATACAACATATGGTGCACTTACCTTACAGAAAAGCTCAGGCTCAACATTCCGGAACTTTCCATTTGTAGATTAGTCAATTAGGATGGTAGTCATTTTTGTGACATTATGTACTATGATAGCACAAAATTCCCTGTGAATGTGAAAGGTCACGTAGAATGCCAAGAGTCATCTGGTAGATGAAATTTCATGAGGTAGCCCAAGAGTCAAGGGTAGACCAAGGGTCACTCTTATCCTATAAATGTAACCTCATGCCTCATTTGTAAGGGCTTTTCGCTGAGGACTATTTTGGATTTTATATTACTTGAGAGAATTGATGTTCGGCTAATTAATACAAGAGTTGATTGTATGTCTTCACTATTGAACTCTTCAAATTTCTATGTGCTTATATCATGAGTATTTTCATCACTTGACAGATCGAATGTTCCTGAAAGCTATTTGATGTGTGGTCTCCTCACATGTTGTTTCATACTTCAAATCTGGTTTTGCTACATATGAATGGTATTTGGCTTACTAACTCTATGCTCGTGCCTGTGAGCTATTCCTTTTGGTATTAATATAATCTGTCTTGACCGCACAACTATGTATGCTTATAAATGGTTGATTGTTGCGAACTGATTTGCAATTGTTAAGCATTATTTATCTAGTATACATAAGTCTTATCTAAAGTCCTGCTAACAGTAACTTTATATAAGATTGTGTTGTTTACATTTTGGCTATTCATGGTATATATGGTACAAGATATTTGTCAATCATTCTCTTGTGTTTATTACATCTCATACATTCGATAGAGTTCATATCCCACCTCCATCTGAAGCTAGCTCTACAAAACTGAACAACAGTCAAGCCTACATACCGGAAGGGATCTCCAACACATATGGTGCAGGCTCTAGTTGGGAACCTACATCGGATAAATCCCCTTGACTTTTTTTGTAAAATTCCATCCCATCGACAGGATATGAGTGTCGTCATCAACAATTACAATTTTCTTTGTAGAGGGTATCACGAAGAGAGGGATAGACCCCTTCCATGCATTCTCGTCAGGGTTTGTGGGTAAGATTCCTAAAATTTGTAGGTCTTATGCAAGAGTTACCATTATCTCTCTCCATCCTTCTATGAATTGTTCCTTTCCATTTGGGTGGGGTTTTGTTCTTATGGAAATTTGGGAGGTTTAAGCTGATATTTACAGTGTTTGTCCTTCCTTTATCAGGTACTATAGTTCTTTGGGTACTGAAGGGGTGGAGGTTAGTCTTGGTTTCCTACTTTCTTTTGCATTTTGTGTGGGTTGTATCCATTTTAGTTTTGAGAAGTTGGTTAAGGGAGGGGTGGGGATTCCAAATAAGAACCCTCCTTATAACCTACATTATGATCCATGCATTAGACTTGGTCACACTAGTAAGGCTTGGAAATTTTGGAAGAACCAAAACACAGTGTGTTGGGCACTAGTTTGGCACAATCAAATTGATACCTCGGAGGCCATCCAATGTCAACGTTGTTGCGCGCGCAAGGGTGGTAGACCACAGGGACATGGAATAGGACACCAGGTGGAGCTTCAAGATTTAGGAAAGGAATTAGATCAACATGCCATCCATTCTCTGGGAAGAATAGAATTTCCTCTTCTCTCAACTCTCTGGAAAACCATCTTTTACAGATTACTCATCTCCTAGAAAGGCTTGCACAAGACTACCATGACAACTAAAATGAAATTAATGGTTTTATGAATGATCTCCAACACTATGACTGGTTCATTGTGGATTTCCTAGTAGCTTTGCGTTAAGGCCATAAGAAAATTCATGATCGAATAGATCATTTGGAAGGTAAAATGGAACACATTGAGGGACATGTTCACCAGGCTTTTAAATAACTTTTTACTCATCTTTCCAAATTTGACCTGGTTCTAAGGATTCTTTAGTATGACACCACTAGAACTAGTACACCCAGAGGCTAACTTGGAAAAAACCTGATGGGAAGGAGTTGATTCAAAGCCTAGATGAGGATGCTCTCCCATTAAGAGACTAGGGAGGGATTTTTGCATGAGAGGAATCCCTAACATTGGATAGGAGGCCTTATTTGACAATTGGAGACCCATGGAGGCCCCTTGATGTTACATGAGATGGAACTGGGACCCTACAAGAAATACTAAGGTGGATTTTAGGGTCAACCCTAATTTGTTTTATCATCTAGGCATCTACACACATTCTGACACCTCAACACTTTTTTTCACAACATTTGGAGCCTTAAGTAGGCATGGCGTTGACAATTAAATAGGCTATTTCTCACAAGTGTTTGATAATTAGGATTATTTAGTTGTTATCTAATCGATTAGATTAAAAACCATGTTCATTCAATGATAAAACTTGTTTTTAGGGCCTTTTAGGCTAAATTAAGAGACCTAAGCATCATATAAGTAGAAGATAGGATCATTTTATTATGATCATCACTTTTTATTGAATTTTACCCTCTTAGAGAATTTGGCCTAGCTAAATTTGGATCTTGTATCATCTGGAGATTTGATTTATTTAGTATTTTTTCTTATGGAACTATTCCTTGCCCTTGGAGATGTCATTTTGGAGCAATAAAGAACTTTTTCTTACATTCTATTTTGTAAGTGCACTTTGTATTTGATAAGGCTTTGTATTTTTTAGCTATTATATGGAATAATTGATTATCTAGGGTTTCTATGTGCAAAATATTTTTGAAAATTATTTTATGGAATCTCAGTAATAGTATTGCATGGATTACCTACTCATAGAATGTTTATGACAATCCCATTGGTGAATATTTCAAGTAGGTATCACCAATGACTTTGGTCCCTCACAAAAATGATAGGTAGGGTTTGATACCTAGTGTTTAATATTCTCTTACTCCTTACTAGGGTTTAGTAATCATCTTAACTTAGGAATCCTATAAAATCTATCACCCGAGGTCAAGGCATTGGTCTTCGTCACATTGTTGATCACCTTGAAAACTTTCATAAATACATTATTCTCTACCTTAAATCTAGAGTTTTGTCCTCTTAAGGAAATCCTCTAGCTAGGACTAGGACATCTATTTCAACTAGGGTTTGCAACATTACCTTGTGGATGGATTCAACACATGGTTATAAGGCAGTTTCCTTAAAATCGTGTTTTTCTCTTGGCTAGTTTCTCCATTCTAGGGTTGACATCTCTTACCCTAGGAAACTTATGCCCTAAGAAAGCACAAATATGCCATAGGCTTCAACTTGAGGCTTCTTGAAGGCTTCTTATCCCATAATTTGATCATATGAACCTATTGCAAGCCTTTTCTTGGCCTTGTAATACTAAGTGAACCTATTAACCTTACTTATTCTCAGCCCTAAGTCATGTAATGCCCTAATTATGCCTTTCGATGGATGTGAATTTCCTTGTTGTGCTAGCTAAGGCATGTTCTTAAGAAGAGAATTTCTCCTCTGCTTATCTTTGTCACCTTTAACCTTTGTACTTGATAAAAGTTTTAGTTGACCTAGTATAGGGAATCCTCCCTTTTGGTGAAAGTCAACTAAAAAGTAGGAGCTAGCAGCTATTTTGATAGTGAGTCACACCTCATATTGTTGTCCCTTGGTCTAGTCTTTTTCTAGTGAACTACCCTAACAAGACTTGCTATATTTTGAGGGAATAGTCTTGAATCCATCAGAAGAGGGCTGAGAAAAATAGAGAGTAGAAGTATTTCTAGAAGAGTGAATTGGATTGTTATTTTGTGTTTACAATAGTGTATTTTTTTTTCCATTGAACCGTGTAGAGGAGGAGTCTCAATATGTAAGAAAATTTGAGCTTCCCATCATACACTATCATAATAGAGAGATCTTGCATGAAGGACAAGACTACAAGAATGAGAGTTTATAGGAACTCATGTGCAAGAGAACAACCATTGTGCATTTGAATATGTGGTGATGATTAGGGATAAGCAGAAAAAGATCTATCATCATATTCTCTTCAATGGCTCATTGATTTTTTCCCTTGAAGTGCATGACATTGCATGACCAAAACGAAGCCAACCTCATCATTGAGTGGTTTCTCACTAAGGGTTTAAGAAAAGGTGCCAAGGTGCTTGAGTATATTCGCTAATAAAACTAGTGACAAGCATCATGTTAATTTTTGAAGGTTAGGAAAGCTCCAATCATATTTCAAGGAAGAAGAGGAACATAATCACTGTAATCAACAAAAAAACAAATAAATGGAATGGGAGAAGAAAAGGAAAGAAGATAATTTTAATTCTAATTTAGTAGAAAATCTATAAATGTAGGATCGACTATGACACTAAGCCTAAATTCATTATCCACAAAAAAACTATCAAATTATTTTAAGGTTGACAAGGAAAAACATTGGAATCCAACGTGCACCCCATGATATGAATGTGGTCAGGACAACTTTAGAAATATACATTGAAAGTGATATATTTTCGTCACATGTAGAGATAGCAAAAGGACATGAAGAATTTTCTCTGACTCCAAGTCACTTAGTCTTGCTTGATAATGTTACACCTATTGGTCTAGTGCATAAATTTCTACCACTCCAAGTCAATTAATCCCACTTCACAATGTTCCACTTGTTGGTCCAACACATATTTATTCTCTTAACATGTAGATCATCAACTTAAGGTTTTAGTGGATTGTCTCCAAAAGGAAAGTGACCAAGGAGAATAATGTTGACGGGAAGAACAATGGGGGTTTGCCACATCTTCTTGCATTTCAAAGTATTTTATATTCTATACAATATATTTATGTAGTAATTATTGATGCCAAAGAAGAAATAGGCCAGTAGACCTATAAATTGTCACATTCACAAAATATGTCTAAGAGGAAGCCTCAAATGCAAACACTCGTAGTGACATCTGAAATGGAAGATGTCATAAAACCCACACTTTTCCCAAGGCAACGAAGAGATTAAGGAAATGATTGTGAAGCCTTATGAATTGAGTTTGGAAGTGATTCTAAGTGGACCATTGAGATTCAAAATAGAAGGTTGCAATATTGATATTTTGGTGGCTTTATATGAGAATGAACATGTCACATATTGTGCAAAAGGTGAAAGCAAAGGATGTGTTCTCACTAATAATTTTGTTAGAAGGCATGCATTTTGAAATTTGTATTCCCTAGGAAAATCGTCACAGCAAAAGCGACTTTCATTCTTTGGATAGCGTATATTGTTGAAGGAATCATTGAAGTGGAAAGGTAATCTGAAATCCAAGAGGAAGATTTTGGCATGAGTAAACAAAGAGCAATTTGTGGAGCATCTCGAAGGAGTTTTAAAGGTGGAAGCTAAGGTAATTTGGTTTGCATTGATAATATAGTTTGATAGGAAATTGACAACATATTGATAACTATGACAATAATTGGGTAAGATAGTAACAATTTATGATTATTTTACATCTTTGGAATCATGGATGTATTAAGCCTAACTAACTCAATATGAAAGAAGTAAGTTTTTGTGAGAATTAACTACTCTAAAAATGACATGGGAGGTCCAAAAAAATTATTGACATACATTAAAGATTTAGATGCCAAATATGGAGATGGAAATTCAAAATATGCGACTGACTAGGGAGAAATACAACATTCTCATCATTATGCCATTTATCTCTTGTGGATGTACTTAGCATTGTAGTATTTTGTAATTCAAAGGTCATTCATGATGCTTTCTTGGAAGAGATGTTATTGTCGAAAAAGAGTTCTAGCTATGTGTTTTTCTCCATGAACTATTTGTCAAATAATGCACTATATGTCCTAATTGCTAGGAGTAAAGAATGTAAGATGAAGATGGATACATCCTGTATATAGACTATTTTCCTAAATAATTGGTGAGTACGGCAGATAACACTCATATATCTAGGTAGATGGAGGTAAGCCCATAGGATGAATAGTTCATTAGTCTTCATGGTTAGATTGATGTTAGGCCCTGGATTACAACAAGATCCCAGTCAATCTAATGTAGTATTAGTTCAACTGATTTCTTGCTGGTGCATGATGAAAATTATTTAAGAGAAGTGAGGAGCATAGAAAATTTCTAAGGTGGAAGTGAGTTGCATTATTCTAACATGAGAAAACCAAGTGTTGATTGTAGGCTGAATTTTTGGAAAGGACAAACTTTTGGATTGGAATGATGAGTTTATAACAAGGAGGATAGGGAGGTCTTGGATACCGTAGAGAGAGCTTTAGAGTTTTTTATAAAAAAATGTGAGTAACAATACTTGTGGCACAGACAATAGAGATAGTACATGTTGAAGCACTGTGGAAATAGTGATAGATATTGGTTGGAGTAACAACACTGGAGATTGGATGATGGTGGACAAATCAAGGTATACTTGAGTGTCTTGAATAAAAAAAGACTCATGACCATATTGTTATGTTAGTTGCACATTGAAGTTGTAGCAAAGCTTATATGTCATGTTTTGTTTTGATGTATTGGTCCTTTAGATGTTTGTTGTACTTGGTACATGCATGAGTTGTAGTGTGTATGTACCTGTATTTATGTAACATGAAAAGGGAAAAATGGTGTAAGACCTAGAGATTCATGCATACCCCTTTATGATGTGACGTTGATGATGATGTTGATAAGCCTATCTAGTTTAGTTTGGTTGCCTCTAGTAAGGAGCTATTTAACACTTTGAAGAGTAGCCCACATGTTGTATGGATACACTTGAGTGGGCCATATTTATTGTAGATTTCGAGAGGTGAAGTTTTACATTCAGGGAGTTCATCAATAGTTTGAATGAACCATGTACATGAAGGGTATCCTAGTTGATTGATGATTGAAGCAATTAGGTACCATGCATTGAATTGGATGGTTGTTTCTTTCCATGGATTTTAACATTTTAGTGATGTTTGAATGATTGAGGTACAAAGTGAAAGGACCATATTGAACCATCGGTAGACTTTGTTGCTTAGGAGCTACTTCACTTTGCAGTGGAGTGTGTGCTATAGACAAGACATAGATGAAGACGTTCGCTGATGTAGATTAAGACCAATGGTCGTTAAAGGGAAGCACTGGCATTTATAACTCATACTTGTCCTAATATGTCTGATCATATTTGATTATTAAGGTTAATGGTCAATATTATGTAGATTTATAGTCTATGAGGAGTTTCTTCCTATTAGTTAATTAAGAGGTTGATGAGACCTAGTTGGCTTGAGAGATTCTTTCTAACTAGTTAGCTTCATAGTTTGGTGTGGGGTGAGTGAAGTTGAAATATTCTCTGAACCAAGAAATTATCTCTAAGATAGTTTTCCTATCTTGAAACAACATTTTATATAATTATATTTGTAGAATTACATTATTAAATAAAACTTGCAATATATTTATGTATGGAATAATTTCCACTCTTTCACTTTAACATTAACCAATCAAAATATTTCTTAAAATATAAAAATCAAATAACTTCAATAAAAATATCTTAAAAATAAAGTATAATTTAATATAAATAAAATAATAAATTTATATATATATTTTAAATTTCCTTAACATCACTTCTTAGTTAAAACTATAATTTAATATAAATAAAATAAATTCATATATATATTTTTAAATTTCCTTAACATCACTTCTTAATTAAAGAAATAAAATAAATAAAAAATAAGAATAATAATAATAAAATATTTAACTTAATTTTATGTTGAAAACTCAAAATTCGCACCATTTTAATAATATATTATACGTGTTTAATAATGTGTTATACGTGTTTCTTGTAAACGCAAAATGCTAATCGTTTTAAACACATAGACAAAGCCATAATGTGATAAAATTTTATACTTCAACCAGCAGCGAGAGTTTAGGTACCTTATTCCATAAAAGTCCATATCCAATAATTAAAGGAAGAAATACAAATCAATGATTGACTCTTAGGACATCACCATAATTCATAGCCAATGATAAAAGGCATAAAAAACAAATCGCCGATTGACTGTCGGGACATCCACATAATTCAAACCACATACATTAAAGAGAGCAAGTATTTTAATTCAATTACAATAAAGAATGCACTAAGTATCGAACCTGTTACCTCTCGTAAGCTTCCACCACTCTAATTATCTCCGTTCCCCCTTTCCTTTATGACCGCCTGCAGAGGGTTTTTCATAACTGTAGTGAATTGATGCGTCTCGGACAGATCAACCGTCTCCCCGGGCTTGCATTCCCACGTGAATTCCTGAACAAGTCGGGCAACGATGAGGTTTAAATGGAGCATAGCCATCCCTAAACCCGGACAAACCCTCCGCCCTGCGCCAAATGGCATCATCTTTATCTCCTTTGTCCCTGTCAAATCCACTTCCACACCTTCATCAACAAAGCGCTCTGGCTTGAATTCCGACGGGCTCGGCCACACTCCGGGATCCATCCCTATGCCCGCCACGTCGAAATTGATGGATGCGTCAGTCGGGACCTTGTAGCCGGCAAGTTCGCAGTGTTGGGTGACGGCGTGGGGGAGGACAAAGTGCCCGGGAGGGTGGCGTCTCAGGGTTTCCTTCACCACGGCATCGAGATAAGGCATCCGCTGCAGGTCGTTTTCATCCGCCAGTTTCCCCTTGCCAGTGACGCCGACGATCTCATCGTATAATCTCGTCTGTATGTCTTGACGGATCACCAGATTCGCCATCAACCACTGCAGAGACGTTGTGGTCGTATCGGTGCCGGCGGTGATAAATTCGAAGGAGAGAGTAACGAGCTCGTCGTCGTTGAGACTGCGGCCGCCGTCCACTCTCAGATTGAACAGCGTGTCCACGTATGCACCGCCGGCCGGAGGGGGCGCATCACGGCGCTGGTTTATGAGGGCGAGCAGGGTTTCTCGCTGCCTATGACGGATCCCCTCCCTCTGCGCCCGGCGCCGCCGGTTGAAGAACCCCAGAATGGGTAAGGCGTCGTCCAGACCTCGGCTGCTGAGGAGGACCTCTCGCATGACGTCCTGGATGGATATCACCGTCTCCTCGTCCGGTTTGCTGCCGAAGCACATCCACAGGAGGATAATGAAGACCGCGTTTCGAAGCTGCTCCACCACGCTCACCGCTCCCCCGTTGCCAGCCGCTTCGTTTTTCAGGTTTTCCACCAGGCGACCGATGCCCCATTCCCTCACCTCCCCAAAGGCCTTCATCGCCGAAGCGCTCAGGGCTTCACTAACCAGATTCCTGCGGAGGCTTCGCCACAGCGGCCCGTATGTGGCCGAACTGATGCTGTGCTGGTTGCTGCTGAAAATTTTCTGCATCCCGCGGACAGGCGGGCGGTCAGAGAAGAGGGAACCCTTCTGTATGAGCGCCTCGTGGGCAAGCTCGCCGCTGGCGATTATCAGCAGAGGGTAGGGACCGACCCAAATGGTGAATATCGGACCGTATCTCTCATCGAATTTCTTCAATGAGCTGCGGAAGGCACCGTTCCCAAATGGGATCTGGAGGAGGTTCCCTACGATCGGCCATGCCCGGGGGCCTGGGGGCAGGTTCTTGCAGCGCCAGATCCTCCAGAGAACCAGTCGGAGGAAGATCAAGGATATCACGAAAAGCAGAACAGCCTGGAGAAACGAATTGAGTCCGAACAGAATCGCCATGGAAATTCAAATGCAAGGGTTTGGTTGAATGCCTGATATATGCGCAGGGTTTTACTACTTTAGGATGACGGAACTCCAATACGTTTCCTGTCCGCCGACTTATCACTAGAAGCAATTGACTTATTCTGGTCGTACAACACGTGCAACGACTTATTCTCGGGTACACCAATTAAAACAAAGAGGAGGGTGCACGTGCACTGTGTGAACCACTTGGAGAAAGGAGAGAGCGCGCGCCAAGGAGGAACCACAAATTTCAATGTGGATTTATTACTTTTTTCGAATAGTGAATGGGATAAATATAATATTATGGGTTGGGTATATTTTATGTGATAGTGTTGATATTAACCCAAATGAAATCATTTATTTTATTATATATTTCATAGGGTTAAAATTGTTAATTTTAATATAGATTTTTAATTATGGAAATTTTGGTGAAAAGATAAAGTTAATTCTTCCCGCTAATTTTAGAATAAATTTAATTGCTAAAAAATAAATAAAATTACTTATATAAAAAAATTTTAAAATGGAAATAACAATTTTTTTCATATCCACCACAAATTAAAAAACTTTAATTTCCATTTTTTTTAATGAAGTTTTTTGATTTCCTTTCTGTTTTTTTTTATATATTAACCAATAAAATATTTATAGTGCATACTTTGGATAAAATATTTCAACCTCCATAGTAAGTAACATAAAAGATTTCAATCTTCATAGTAAGTAACATAAATTTATATCAATTTTATAAAGAGAAAAATAAATGAATGGAAACTTGAAATTTCTGCAATTCTTAATATGGAGTTGACATGCGATCCTATGGATTTCTGTTGACTAAAAAAATTTAATGTCAACTATGTATATAATAAAAAAATTGTGAAGAGAGATCAAATCTATTGAGGTGCAAACATGTTTCCAAGTTTTTAAATCTAAAAGACATTTGCACCTCACGATATGTAAGCCCTCTTGGCACTTGATAGATTCAGGATTAACATGGATCTATGCTAGTTAATTATAAAAAGAATTAATATATGGGTTAACAATGTATATTTTTATAAGAACATGAAACAACCCCACTTTACCATGGAAATTATTTAAGGTCTAAATAGACTTTGCTACAATACTATGGCTTCTCAATACCATATACCCAAAAAACATTAGCTCATTTCATATGACACATGTTCATATGACATATTTTTTCAATTAATTAATTTCATTAGAAGGTAAAAAAAAAGAGCATCACTACTTTTGAAACAAATCTCAACCCTTGATATGGGACTACTACTAGGAATATTTTAGAATATATATGGAAGTCAATCCCTACCATCCACCTAATAATTATTGTTAATTAAATTAAAATTATAAAATCCTATTCAAAACACACACATAAAAAAAAAAATCATATAACAAAATATTTAAATAAAAAAATTCAATAAAATTATGACAAAAAATTAAAAAGTTGCAAAGAAATTTGATAATATTTATTTTTAATGATTTATAAATTTCTTTAGTTTCTTATTTTATGAATATTATAATAAGATTTTTGTGAACCACCTTTCATATTGAAGTAGGATTAAAATTCCTTGTATATGTTGTATATAAGCTTTGCTAGACTCATTTTAAATCGAGACCTATCAAGCACCAATAAGAATGAAATTTCTTAATGTGTATTTTTAAAAGTATTTAATTCCATCTCACACATTCTCGAAATGTTGATATGTCCAAAATTAAGATAGATCTAGAATGTTAACATATAAATATGTATTTAAGTAATTATTTATTTTTCTCTTATTTATTATTTTTTCATTTCTTTAAATGTTTTCATTCGTGAACACATCTAATTCATACGTCACTACTCTTAATGCAAATATGGGTTCAACATATCGCCTACAAATACTTTTAGATAAATTCTGAGCAAAGTTATACTTAAAACCATGAATGATCTCTTTCATTAGAAAACTAAATGTGTTTCATAGTTAATTTAATCTATGTTTTAATAATAGTCGGGGCTAATATTTATATCAAAGGGGGTTGTAGAGAAATCAGATGGCCTGTAATACAATATAAGAGAGCTTATTTGCCATATGTGCATGTAATCGTAAAAAAACCAAAATTTCACTTTAAAATTGATCAATCTACATTTACCAAGCTCCATTCATGTGTGTCTGACAAGTATTATCATACCCATTGATATAACAAAAAGGCTATTTAATAGCACTGTTAGGATTCCAAGAAACTCTCCTAGGTTGTAGCTCGGAGATGCCTGGTAACATATAAATTCAACTTATTGTTGCAAATGGATGAATGGAAGGAATTATGCTTGTCCAAGCCAGATAACCAGTTCTACGTTGCTTCACTCCAGACATGCGTGAACACCCTCAGACTACAAGGCTTTAGACCACCAACTACTCACAGTTTAAGATTGGGTGAATATGGAGAACACTGACCACATCAGCAGATGCACAAGACCATGTGATGGTCGGCTGCAACTAGTAAAGAAGTTTGAAAATCTAATCTACTAATGCACAGACAGGATGACAGCTCTCTGGCACCAGATGAAGAGAAACCTGAATAACTCATTCAATTATACATACAAGATCTTAACACAGAGATAGGATGACAACTACTCTAATGCTAAACATCAAGAGTACATGAATATAGTGTATCAGGCATAGCTTAGAAGGGAAGATAAATGGAAAGTGAGCAATTAAGAGCAAAAAAAGCTTGTATTAGCTGAAAATGAAGACGAGACGTAAGTGCCAAAATAGTTATAGTCTCTAGAAGTTGAACCTTACATCAAAACATCAACCATCAACCCTGATTACATCTTGTTTGTGGGTATATATAGAGTTTCATTACAAAGGCACTTGGCCATTTTAGGTATGGAGGGGTCATAATTGACCACCAACTGCATTTAACTGCCTGATGGAGTCTCTGAGTGCCTTTGCTTGTTTCAGTGGATGAATATGATCTTTTTAGGTCCTCTCAAGCAGTTGGAGTGCTCGTATCATTGAAGTTCCATAACTGTTTAATGCGGTTATCTGTTCGTGCTCTGTCCTTTTCCTCCTCGACCATACTATCTATTAAATGTGGTTGTTGAGGAGCAACTCCCACTGGTACTGGTAGGCCGGTCACCTTCGTCCTTTGGGCACATGAAGCGGTCAAGGGGTGTGGACAACATGGTGAGTGGATGGGTTGGGCGAAGGAGAAAGATCAACCATCGAATCGGGAGGACAAATGACAGATATGAGTTGATGGGGATATCGGAAGAAGTGAGAGCGGGATGAACTTGGGCCGTTGGATCTTCGGCGGTTAGATCCAACAGTGATCGGGCGACGAAAGCGCATAATGGTTATCGGGCGGGGTTGGGAGGTTAAGCAGTAAGCGGTATTAGTCATACCACCTTTGGGGCATTGGGCGAGAAAGGGCGAGGGCACACGATACCATTCAATGTGTGACACATGGTGGCGGAGGAGAGAGGAAAACCACTCTCCATCGCGCGTTAATGTTTCATCACTTAGATCTCTGGCGAAGATGATCGAACGGTGGGGAAACGATCATGCAGGTCGCATATGCGCGATTTTATGGGGTTGTGGGTTTTAGTGCTCGGGGCTTAAGAAAAAGTGGTTTTATATGGTTTTTAATAGAAAAGCATGGGAAATGGAGATGAAGGGAGGAGGAGCGGGTCAACGGGAACAAGTGAGAGCGACCATTATGAATTGTCTTGAAGCATGACTGAGAGGGCCGCACCTGTTTCTGACCTTTAAAAATTGGAGTTATGTAGCAGAGCTAACACTAGCTCCTTCTGGGGATGAGATCTTCCTTGTGAGGTCTCAAGAACTGTAGAGCAATGCCTTTCCTGTCAAAACCAGAAGAGAAAAATTTCCTAATGTTCCATTGGTCATGGAGTCTAATTAAGCTTACACTAAAACTGATAAAACAACCTACTTACAACTTTAAGGCCTGAAGACTTTAAACAACATAAATTTTCAAAAATTGCCCATTAATTGGGCCATCAAAAACTGTCTCTCCTTCCATACTTTGCAGCATAAACGAATTGTTCCCTTGGATCTGAGTGATGATAAAAGGTCTCGTCCATAGAGCATCAAACTTTCCATGGTTGCCTTTCTTCTCTTTCAGTGCATCCCACTTAAGAACCAAGTCTCCAACCTGAAAATTGTCTGATTTTGCCTTTCTATCAAAGGCTTCGTTGATTCTCTTTTGATTTGTTGTAGACTTCTCAACCAACTGATCCCAGATTTGATGCACTTCTACCAAATCACAAATCCTTTTTGCCATGTCCTCTTCCTCATTCTGCTTTTCTTGCAAGAACTTTGCCACAGGGAGGGTTAACTGAATCGGGAATACAACCTCAGTGCCATATACCAGTTGAATGGAGAATTCCCTGTGGATTTCTTGGTGGTCACTCTGTCAGCCCACAATGCATACTTGAGCTTAGAATCCCAGTTCTTTCTATTGTCTTCCAGCAGCTTTTTAATTATCCTTATCAGGCTTTTGTTGGAAGATTCTGCTACACCATTGCCTTGAGGGTAGTATGAGGTGGAATGAACTAGCTTAATGCCCATTGAGTCACACATGTCCACCAACTCTTTTGACCTGAAGGCTGCTACATTGTCTATGACTAATTTATGTGGACAACCAAACCTGGTGAAGATATTCTCTGTCAAGAACCTCATGACCACATGGTGATCAACCTTTCTGGTAGGGATGGCCTCAATCCATTTAGTGAAGTAATTAGTGGCTACTAAGATCTACCTATGCTGGCCACTGGAATGTGGATTGATTCCCCCTATGAAATCCAAACCCCACTGCTGAAAAGGGCCATGGGTATGAATAGGCTTCAAAGGCAAGGACCTCAACTGCTGCTTTCCCTCAAACCTCTGGAACCCGTCACAAGATTTAACAAATGAAAAGACATCAGAAAATAAGGTGGGCCAATAGTACCCAGCTCTGAGGATCTTGTGGGCTGTGGTTTTCTAGTAGTGATGTCCTCTAAAAATGCTGGAATGAAACTGCTACATAATCTCCGTGGATTGTTCTTTGTCCAAACACCTCAAAAGAATTCTAGATGGGTCCCTCCAATAGAGCAGGTTTTCATGAATACAATATTTGGCTGCCCTAAGCTTGATAGTTTTGGCTTGGCTTGAACTAAGGCCTGGAGGAACTTCTAACTTCAACAAGAATTGAGCTATTGTAGAATACCATTCACAAGAGGCTAGATTTTCTACCAATGACTGATTTTTTCCTAGTTCAACTGTTTCTTCTTCTGTCTGACCATCCTCTAATTTCGTACTCATCAAATTCATGTCCAACGTTTTGCAATTTTCTTTAGCCATTAATCTAGCAAGGCCCAGACCTCTGACAAGCTTGGTGGGCTTCAATTCTATGTTGAATTCAATAAGATTTGCAATCCATTTAGCCCTTCTTCCATCAGCATCTAGCTACGTCAGGACATCTTTTACTGAAGCAGAGGGCACATATGCAGTTACCTTGGGATGCATGATGTAAATTATGAAAGCTTTCAAAGATTTGATAAGAGCATATGCTTGTTTTTCAATGATATCATACCTCAGCTCAACATCCCTTAAGGTTTTGCTAAAAAATGCCACTGGATGCTCTGAACCTTCCTCATCTGTTTGCGATAAAACTGCTGCAAGGGTGTCATCAAAGGCAAACAAAAAAAAATATGGAACTCCTTGCTATAATCTGGCTGATCAGAGTAGGAGCTTCCATAATAGCTCTCTTGATGGATTCAAAAGATCTTTTTGCTGCATCAGTCCATTTGATTTATGACCCCTTTTTCAACATGGAGGTTATGTATTTTACGAGTTCTGCAAAATTTGGGATAAACCTCCTTACAAAATTTATCTTGCCCAGAAAGGACTGGATATCCTTCTTTGATCTTGGGATAGACAAGGTCTGTATTTCTCTTACTCTTTCTCAGTCAATTCTGACACCTGTAGCAAAAACAATGTGTCCTAATAACTTGGCTTCTTCAAAAGCAAATTGTGACCTTTTAGGATTGACTGAAATCCCAAACCTTCTGCATTTCAGAAACACTTTCTTCAAATGCTGCAAATGGTCGTGATGGCTACTGGAGTAT
This sequence comes from Pinus taeda, assembly GCA_000404065.3. Lineage (NCBI taxonomy): Eukaryota > Viridiplantae > Streptophyta > Pinopsida > Pinales > Pinaceae > Pinus > Pinus taeda. The sequence goes on from APFE031302488.1 coordinate 119,136, forward strand.
ACTGTTATATCATCCAGGTGGATAAGGACAAACTTATCCTTCTCTCCTACAAATGCTATATCCATAACTCTTTGAAAGGTTGCTCCAGCATTCATCAACCCAAAAGGCATATTGGAATACATGAAAGTGCCCCAAGGAGTGGTGAATGCAGTCTTCTCTTGGTCATCTGGATGTACAACAACCTGGTTATACCTTGAAAAACCATCCAGGAAAGACATCACTTTGGCTCCTGAGACCTTCTGCAGCAAATGCTCCATCTTGGATAGAGGATAATTATCTTTCTTAGAGAATTTGTTTAAATTTTTGAAATCAACACAGAGCCTGATTTCTCCACTTTTCTTCCTCACCACTACTAAGTTGGCTACCCACTTTGAATATCTCAGGGGAACTATGATTTTGGCAGCCAACAACTTCTTGATTTCTTTTTCAGCCAGAGGGAGGAGAAAAGGATTTATGGGCCTTAGTTTCTGCTTAAAAGGGATGGTGTCTTTCTCTAAAGGAATTTTATTCTGGATGATCTTTTTGTCATACGTTTTCAGGTAATTATATTCCCACGCAAAAACATCAGCAAATTGCTTCATTAAATTGCAGTACTTAGAACTTTGGGCAGCAGATAGATGGGTGGACTGATTTACATATCTTGGATGATATGGACTCCCTGTGTTATGCCTATGGACTGGAAATTGATCTTCTCTTGGGTAGCTTTATCCACATCATTTTGGTTAAAAAGCCTTTCTAAGGGGACAAGGCCCTTAGGTATGTGATTGTTGGGCAGTTGCACAATGCTGTTTTTGCCAATTTTCTTTCTAAGCTAGGGCTGAGGGCTTTCTTCCAAGGCTTCATTCTCTTGGTCAATTTGCACTTCAGAGAATTCATCAATGACTTGCAGAAACCTATTCACCTCATCATCATCTTCAGAAACTTTCCAATGTTGGACATTATCAGGCAAGGATGGCCTATATTTCATCTGAACTTCATAAGCTAGTTTGGGAGGCATGGGAGGGATAAACATGCTAGCAGACACAACAAGGGAATCAAAAAGCTAATTTTTTACTCTAGGGATATATGAGATACAAAAATTATCAAAAGAATCTTTGAGTCTACATACCTCATCTCTATATGCTTTCAACCTTGGGTGCTTTGCTTGAAATGTTTTGTTCACTTGCTGAATGATGAGATCAGCATGTCCAAACACCTTTATGTTTCTGATTCCCCTGTCTTTAGCTACATTAAGACCCAATATCAGAGATTCATACTCTGCTATATTGTTGGTGACTTCGAAAGCCAGCTTAAAAGACAGATGTGTGCTTCCTTGATTTGGAGATATTAGCACCACCCCTGCTCCTGCAGTTTCCCTTGAACATGCTCCATCAAAGAACATCTCCCAAACCTGACTTTCTCGCTCTCCCATGACTTGGACTATTGGTTTCTTGATCTGCATTAAGGCATTTTGAGATTCTTCAATTTGGAGAATGCATGCCCCAAAAGTCAGTGTCCACAGTGTAAATAGGATGATTAGAAGGATTCTTCTCATCATTGATGATGTATGCCAGTTGTGCCTCTCTATATTATCTCCTGCTTTCTCCCCTAAAGACTGGGAAAGTGGCATAAGATAAGTCATTTTGTAATGTCCCACCTAGTCTCTTAATCCATCCTCTGGACAGTAGCATGCGAAACTTAGGAGGGACATCTGCTACCACAATGTCCATCATCATGCTCTTCATGGGAAGATGAGTTAGGGTAATGGCCAGGTCTTTGATCAATCCCAGACATTTTACCTTTCTTGAATCAAAAGAGAATAGATCATGATAAGGTCTGGTAATATCAAGGCCTAACTCTTCCATGACAGCTTTGGGCATCAGATTATGGCTGGCCCCTGTGTCCAGCAGGCAGTTGTGGAGGATTTTGTCATGAATGGTCAAGGTGACATAGAATGATGGGGAATTATCATTAGCAGGTTCAGTCATTGGGCTAAGCATAACTGTAGGTTTGTCATCTTGCAAATTGACATAGTCAGTGGAGGCTTGCGTGACTTTCAGCTCAAGAGCATCAAGGATAGGCTTTCTAAGAACTTCACTCTTTGCAAGTTCTATTAGAGGCACAGATTTTTTAACTTTTGGAATTCTGATTCAAAGTTGAAATGGGAAGAGGACTTGTCAGGACCTCTTACCTCTTGAGCTGGTGCTTTGAGGATGACTGGGTCAGCTTCAGGCCTTTTTGGTTTGATGTTCTGGTGCTCTGTGGGGATAGCAGCACTTTGGACAGGATTTTCCTTGACATTTATTGGTCTTGACCTCAGATTATATATTTGATGTTCATCAGTCTGCAGAATAGCCTCTCTGTCCCGCTCTTGACTGGTTTGGTCCTGGAGTAATGATTCTTCATAGGCAACTAATATTAAGAAGGCAACACTGCCCTTATCTTCCATGTAGTGGATTTCATCCTATTCTTCGAACTACTCCTCCTCCATGACTACGTTTTGGAAAGGAGCCTTAACCTTTTTTTCTTCACCGACTTCTTTACCCCTCTAAATGATCTGCAATTGATCATTTTCTCTTCTGAAGGAACTTTGGTTTCTAGGATCAAATGTGTTTGGAAGACTTGCCTTTCCAGAGCTCTGCTCAACCTTCAACTTAGATATCTCAATAGCCAGTGACTCTATTATTTTAGTCATTTTGTCTAACGTAGGTTCTGAAGCAGAGGAAGAGGAAGCCTCACCTCTCTACCTCCTTCTATCAGCATGACCTTTGAGCTTTTCTGCAGCCATGATATTAGATTCTACCTCTAGGGCAGCATCCTGCATTTCGGCCAGAGTTGCACATCTTATTTCTCTCAATAGCAGGCAAAAATTAGAGTCAAAAGCATTGGCATATGTGAGTTTGGCAGAGGTGGGAAAATGCTTTACTTCGGCTGGTATCTTACTATACATACGATTAAATCTTTTATTAAAATCAGACAGTGATTCCCCATTTTCCTTTTTGAGGTTTCCAAACTCAGTATGATAATATAGCAAGTCCTTTTTATCTCCCCAATGCTTCAAAATTACATCATCTAATGCTTCAATGTCTGCTATAGACCTAGGGTCCAGTTCTCTAAACCATTTTCTAGCCTCTCCATCAAGGCTTTGGATGAATACTCTCATCCACACATCATCCTCACTGATATCTAGGTTATCAGCATAACTATAAAAATATTCAAGGTGTTCTTTAGCTGTTACTCCCTCTGTACTTGTGAACTTAGGCATGTATTTCTGATACTCTCCTGTAGGCATGGCATTCAAAGGAACAGGCAAGGCCAAGGGTCCATACCTAGTGACTACTATTATTTCCATCTTTGTGGGTGCTTGTTGGCCTGCCATGACTGGGATAGATGGACGGATACTGGTAGATTGAATGGTAGGGAGCGGTGAAATAGATGACAGGGACAAAGGAATATGATGGATTGTATGGGAGGCTTTCTTTGGACTGAGATCCAAATGCGAACTTAATGAACAAGGAGCTTTATGAATCTCTGAGGGTATTTCTTCACTAACAATGCTAGGCTCTATATCTTCGAACTGTACATTCTCAGCTATAATATTCTCTTGCAGAGATACATAAGATTGTTTAGGCTTACCTGATCCTGATGCTCCTTTTTGTGATGTTCTTCTTTGCTTAACAATCTTCTCAGGGTCAGGCACTGGGTTAGCTGGTGATTTTTGAGGATTTCTCCGAGTATGCCTCACAAACTGATCCAGAACTGTAATGTGGAGTCACCACTAGGTTGGTCCCCCAGTAGAGTCACCAGATAGATGATTATAACCAGAAATGTGTCTAGACTTTGTGTATCATCAAAGCTGGAACTGTGTCGTTCTCCCAGGGAAGCTGAGCTTCAATCTCCTCTCCCCAGCAACGACACTAATTATGTTAGGATTTCAAGAAACTCTCCTAGGTTGTAGCTCAGAGATGCCTGGTAACATATGAATTCAACTTATTGTTGCAAATGGATGAATGGAATGAATGATGCTTGTCCAAGCCAAATAACCACTTCTATGTTGCTTCACTCCAGACGTGCGTGAACACCCTAAGACTACAAGCCTTTAGACCACCAACTACTCATAGTTTAAGATTGGGTGAATATGGAGAATATTGACCACACCAGAAGATGCACAAGACGATGTGATGGCCGGCTGTAACCAGTAAATAAGTCTGCAAATCTAATCTACTAATGCACAAAAAGGATGATAGCTCTCTAGCACTAGATGAAGAGAAACCTGAATAACTCATTCAATGATATATACAAGATCTTAACACAGAGATAGGATGACAACTACTCTAATGCTAAACATCAAGAGTACAGGAATAAAACGTATCAGGCATAGCTTGGAAGGGAAGATAAATGGAAAGTGAGCAATTAATAGCAAAAGAAGCTTGTATTAGCTGAAAATGAAGATCAGACGCTACAAGTGTCAAAATAGTTACAGTCTCTAGAAGCTGAACCTTACATCAATACATCAACCATCAACCCTAATTACATCTTGTTTGTGGGTATATATAGAGTTTCATTACAAAGGAACTTGGCCATTTTAGGTATGGAGGGGTCATAATTGACCACCAACTGCATTTAACTGCCTGATGGAGTCTTTGAGTGTGTTTGCTTGTTTTAGTGGATGAATCTGATCTTTTCAGGTTCTCTATTGTCCTCTCAGGCAGCTGGAGTACTCGTATCAATGAAGTTCCATAACTGTTTAATGCAGTTATCTGCTCGCACTCTGTCCTTTTCCTCTTCGACCATACTTTCTATTAAATCTGGTTGTGAGGAGCAACTGCGACTGGTATTGGTAGGCCGGTCACCTTTGTCCTTCAGACACATGGAGCGGTCAAGGGGCGTGGACTACATGGCGAGTGGACGGGTTGGGCGAAGGAGAAAGATCAGCTATCGGATCGGGAGGACAGACGGTGGAGATGAGTCGATGGGGATATCGGAAGAAGCGAGAGCGGGATGAACTTGGGCCATTGGATCTTAGGGAGATAGATCTAATGGTGATCAGACGACGAAAGCGCACGATGGTTATCAGGTGGGGTTGGGAGGTTAATTGGTAAGTGGTATCAGTCGCATTGCCTTTGGGGCGTTGGGCGGTAAAGGGCGAGGGTGCTCAATTCCATTCGGCACGTGACGCATGGCGGTAGAGGAGAGAGGAAAACCACTCTCCATCACGCGTTAACATTTCATCACTTTGTGGGCGCGGGGAGAGCGACTGTCGTTGGATCTCCGGCGGAGATGATCGGACGGCAGGGAAACGATTATGCAGGTCGCATAGGCGCGGTTTTATGGGGTTGTGGGTTTTAGCGCTGGGGGCTTAAGAAAAAGTGGTTTTATATGGTTTTTAACATAAAAGCACGGGAAATGGAGATGAAGGGAGAATGAACGGGCCAATGGGAACAAGCGAGGGCGACCATTATGAGCTATCTTCAAGCATGATTGAGAGGGCCGTGCCTGTTTCTGACCTTTAAAAATCAGAGTTATGTAGCAGAGCTAACAAGTATAATATTAAGAAAGGTTCCTTGGTACAATTGCTTGACAAAAATAATTAAGAACCAATGAGTGAAGGCTAGGTACTCCATGTTTTTTTTCTTTGCTTTGTGCTGGTGGTTTTGCATGATTCTACCTAATAACTTATTTATTTCATTGAAATGAGCTCTGGAGTATGCACTAGTGTTTCTAATTGACTTATTGAGGGATAGGATTGAGACAATGGTGCTTCCCTCCCACTGATGTATTGGATTGGGTTTGTTCAAGAAAGGAATGCCTGTGAATCAAACCTTTGAAATAGCGATTTCACGTATTTTATTATTACCACTTTACTCCTTGGGTAAATTCATAAACATTATATCTCATTAATTTAATTATGAAATAAAATCCATTAGAGGCAATCAATAGGGAAAGTCTATTGAGTGAAGTGAGTCACGTAGGATGAATATGCTTATTTGGTAGGTTCAAGTTTGATTCCTCAACATTCTTGATTGGATTTTTTCCCTCCTATGAGAAGGTTTATCTCTTTATTGTTCTTATGAAACATGCATCCAAAGTTGGGCTTCAACAGATAGTTGATTTGTGAGGATCTTAGGGTTTCTGAAATCGCTTTTTGGTCCTCTTGAGAGGGGTGGTTTTATTTTATCTTTGAATATTTCTTATATTTTTTCCATCTTTATCTCCTTTATTGCTGCTTCTAAAAACACATTTTGAGTATTGGGGTCCTACCACATCTTCAAATTATTTTTGTAACTTTATCTTATTTGTTTCTTTATTTTTTTCTATATATCTTTTATTTTTTTCTATATGTCTTCTAGACTTTCAAGGGCTTCAATGCTATTTTTTTTTGTGAACTAGAAGAATTGACAATTGTTGTGGGCTCATACTCATTGACATGATTTCAATTCTAATTGTTGTTATTGTTCTTTGGCATGTGTTATGTTCTTTCCATGTGTCATGGGGTCTGGGGCAACATCCCAGATTTTTTTATTTTACGTGGACCCAATAATAGTTAGGTGTACGCAAAGATGGTGGGAAGACTTACCCATGGTTTTGTGCATGGTTTTTTCAACACAATAGTGTTTTCCCATGGTATTTGTAGATTTGGTCAAGGGAACTATGATTATGTTCTGATTTAGGGTTAGTGGATTGGGCTTTATGAATGTTTCAACATGTATATATATGTATTGTAGCATTGAAAGGAATATAATGAAAATTCAATCTCGTATTCCCAATTTTGAGATCCAGGGGAAAATCTCTATGTATATTTGATTTATGTTCTCGCCATTGTATATTTTCCTGTTTTAAGAATCTGTTTGCAGTTAATTTCTCTACAGGGTTAAAATCTACAATTATAACCTCTATCCATATCTATGCAACCACACACTTGACACATAAGGCTAGTTAGAGGTTTGAACCAATGACACCACAAGAAGTTTGTCAATAATGCTCCCTTACACCAAATGATATACACCATGGGCATAGGGCTTAAATGTTGTTAACATTCTCTTTCGATAGTCATTCCTAAAATTTATTTGATTATTGCAACCTCTCAGTTGAAAATTTTATTTTCCTATCATTAACCAACCTAAATGAGTTCTACTTTGATTCACTAAAATTGTTTTGAAGGTTTGTTTGAGAGAGGTTGACCCTCTTGAATATTTGTCTAGTTTCTAGCAAAATTCTTGTGTTGACAAGAGTTGCACTTTAAGGTATGATGTTCATAGTATATAACTTGATAATGGATCCAATTATCCATACTAATTGCAACTCCTTAGGGGCCCCTTATCTAGATCCACTTACACAAATATTATAACAAAAAATACACTTTTTCTTTTGGTTCTACTTGGTCAATGTGTTGATGTACTTTATCTCGAGTGGATTTTAAGGCAAAATCATCTTAGAATGTTAATGGAACATAAGGAAACTTTACCTACATAGTGGTTTCTTTTATATCATTTTTAGGGTTAAATTCAAGAGACAAAAGTGGTACAAACATTCCTTTAGATGTCATGAAATAAAGTCTAAAATAAAAAATATGGACCCAATCCTCCCTATTTTGAAATAGAAACACAAAATATCCTATATCACTTGTAAACTAAAATACCTAACCTTGAATCTTTGATGCTCAATGCTCTTATATCCATATCTATGTAGTTCTTTGACTAGGATAGAGGCTTATGAACTTTCCAATTAATGCACACTTAGAAATAATGAATAAGTTTTCCTTGGTTTTTGGATGAGAGATCCTAGTAGAAAATGTGATTCCAATGTTTGATGAATTTTCTGTACAAAATAGAGAAGGTTCCTTTGGTTATATTATTTGAGATAACTACTAGATTAAATGCTTAAATCTTGAATTAGAAAGAGTGCCCCATTATCACTCCCATATGAGGACTTATCACCATTGCAATGAAGTTAAGAATTAGAACTAGGTAAACTCTGGTCTTAAATAATATTTTTGGGACTACATAATAGGTCGTAGTGGAATAAATCCCACTAGGGAAAATAAGATTAAACCATGAATCTTCATGGATCTAGGCATGTGATTTCCATCTTGATATTCTTACATATACTCCAAAAACACTCTTATATTTCATTGTGATAACAAGAACATACCATGATTAAGGTAAACCCAAATCATGCGGATGACTTTGTTATATCCTTCATCTCTTTCCATGGACAAATTAAGATTCCAACTTAAAGTTATTACTAAATATAACATAAGGTATAATATGATTCCTAAGGGATGAGGAAGGTTACGTGAGATAATGAAAGGTAAAGATGAAACCAGGAATATGGGGAAGTATTATAGATTTCTTATATTAAACCAAGAGCTCCCTTCTCTATGGTTGTATTTCATTAAAATAAATTACCATTCTTTTCACCCTACATTAACTTTGTCATGTTTTTTTGGAAAATACTTGTGTTTCATGTGGGGAAGATATGTGTATTAAGATATTGATTGCTAGAATAATTTTCATGTAGAAGTGAGTTAATAAATAAATAAAAAATTAATAATTTAAATTACACAAGTTTTGATTTATTTATTTTATTTCTTTCTTTTTAGCAAGTTAGATCTATCATTTGATTTATTTATTTTCCAAATTATAATGATTTAGATCGTCTTAAATGATCCGAAACATCTCATGTAAGGTTACATAGTTAAATTTGCTTTTAGCCCCATGGAATTATGAGCTCTCACAAAATTAATTTTACATTTGTGGAGAATTACTAATCATTTGAAATGACGCGGGTTTCTCGACTTCTTGATTTACTCAATATTTACATTATATATTATGACTTATGTCAATTGCTAATACCCACAACTATTCTAATTTTTGTACACGTTCCTTTTCTCTATAAATTTATCTTATCCTTGTGGACTCTAGCACCCTCTTTTTCTTTAACTAGTTTGAATACATTTTGATTAACATATGACCCAATTTATTAACATATGTTATCATCATAAATCTCACTCTTTTGACTGTTTACATTGAGTTTAGTTCTATTTTTTAATGAGTTTAGCTTTAATGTTTATATTATAAACATGGGTGACTAAATGATATAGTTAAATGATGTATCTCATATTGATCCACATAATCATAAAACTTTGAAATGATATATTTATCTATTTATAAGATGCATTATTCGATAGATATTATTGTTATTATCTTTGATGTTTTCTTAAATGTGGTAGGGAAGTCATATACATTGGAGTGGAATTGCATCCAATATCATACAAAATATATATTGAATTAAAACATTATAATATGTGATGTGACTAATGATATATTCTTAATTTATAGTTATGTGATTATTTAGTGTATTGATTTTAATGTGTATTATTAAAAGGAATATGCTTTCTAATTAGTTATAGAAGTATAATGAGGTTGTATGTAAGATATATACGTTGTTACCACGAGAAGAGAAACAATGTACATAACTCCATTTATTAACATTCATTTTTTATGTTTGGGTTGAGAAGTTTACGATGTTTTTACTTAGATGTTGCACACTGTTGTGAGGGTAGGTTGTGGAATTTCTCCCTCATGAGCCTTAAGTGAGGTACATGCAATAAGGTTTCATCCTTATTCCTCAATTACCATTAGTATATTAACAAGATAGTAACAATTTGAGTTAACTTGGACTTAATTATTTATCCCACCAAAAGTTAGATGCTTTAATGGCATGCATGAACCTGACACCCTTTATACTTTATTGAAAAGTAATTATGGATAAGCATGACACCATTGGAATCAATTATAGCTATTATGCATATATGGAAAAAATAATTAACTAACATATATGTTTCATTTAATTTGGGAAAAATAAATAAATGCATGAGTGGTAGCCTTAACATATATATATATATATATATATATATATATATATATATAAATAATTATATTAAAAAATGGAATATACATGTTTCGGATTAATGGGATGCTAATGCCAAAAATGCTTTGATCTCCCATATAACACATGTTCAAAAAATAAGTCCCCAAAAAAATGTTTTACAACGATGGTTGTTTAAACATAATTTCATTAGCTCATGTAGAAAAAATTAGAAACCTCACAAAAAAAATAGTTGTTTATTCCTATAAACCAATACGAAGGTGACACATATAGGAAAAAAAAAAGGAGTTTCATCTGAATTCTTACATCTCTGCTTTATGTATTCTCTCCATTAAAAAATTCTTATTGATTGAAAGAACCTACTAGCATCTTCAGGGTATTTTGGATGGCTTATCAACATTTTCAATTAATTCCCTATAGATGTGATTGAAAAAATTCATTAAAATAATTGAATGGATTCCTAGATGATCTGTATGAGATTGGCCAAATGAGGATTTTCCATTACAATCTTTTTATTTTTGTACTTGATAACCACCTGTTATTCCACAATGATATGAACCTTGTTTACACCCTTTTCTATTGTGTCTTCTATTAAAGTCTAGAGACCTATAAATACTACCTTGTTGTTTGATCTTCTACCCCGAGAATATCAAAAATGCATGCTAACGAGTCTTTCAATCACCTTCCTAATTTCTTTATAAAGATGATCAAAAGATTGTGCATTTAATTATCAACTCAAGTCTCGTATGGAACTTACAAATTACCATGCACTATATATATAGGATACACTCTCTACTTCCATTGGTTTGTTTTATGGTTGTAGTATTAATGATTAATTTTGTAGAGAAAGACAGTTCACAAGCTTGGCAGGGTTCTACAAATTAAAAGTAAAGTGACTAAAACTACTTACAGGAAATAAAATTCACTCATGTTGAAAGGAAACAAACATGCTAGAAATGAAACGCACATGTTGGAAATAAAAGAAACACACTTGTGAAAAGGAATGGGTTGCTTGTGTTGACACTCAGTCTCAACCAACTTCAGATATAGTCACCTAATACTTTCCAAGATGCTTACTATTTCTATTCAGAGTAAAAAATCAAATCATTGTGTTTAAGGTCATTGACTTGAAAAACATAAAGGAATGAAAAAACAATCTTGAATAGAAGCACTAAAAATAGGTAAGTGAAATTTGACATGAATAATCAACTGCATAAATAAATAAACACAATATTGCATTATTAATCTAATTTCATGATAAAATTGAATCGTATAAGAAAAAGCTAATTATAGAAATAAAGAAAAATAACCCACATGAATAAACAATTATATAATTAAATTAAACAACAAGAAAATAAAACCTAAATTGCACAACACTTTGTTATATTAGAGCAGGCTTGGTCTCCATAGAATAGGGTGTTGATATTGACAACATAAATTAATTAAATTAACTAAGTTTATTAAAATTAATCAATATTACATAAATATGTAAGATAACTAGATATGAAAAGTAAAGGAAATTAATTAATTAATTAAATTAGACCCTACAAACATTATAAATTAAAATTAGTACTTTTTCTGAGCACCATTCTTTCAAAAAATGGCCTGGTAGTCACTCAATGACGTGGATGCTATAGGAGCCTCGAGAGGATTAGTAATAGCATGGAATGCATAGGCCATTGCGCTCACGGACTTCCATGCAAAACATCACTTCATTCAAGCTAACTTCCATATCGTATGGACCAATGTGCACGGTCACCTTACCAATGTTTATTTCCCACAAGCTATTGTGGACAAAACCACAACTCTGGACATGCTCACGCTGCTCAATGGCACTCAGGTCCATCCACTCTGGATTATGGGGGGTGACTTCAATATGATCACTAAATTAGAGGAAAAACTAGGAGGCCGAATTAGATTGGACAATGAAAGTGAGAACTTCAAGGAGTTCATTCAAAGCAATTGGCTAATCAATCTACCCTTCAACAATGGCATCTATACCTGGAATAACAAAAGATCCGGTCCTCATCAGATTGCTTCAAGGCTAGATAGATTTATGATCTTAGATAATGCTATCCACCTAGGAGGAGACCTCTCAGCCTCTATTCTGCCACTTGCAGGTTCGGACCATTGACCCATTTCGCTTTAGTGGCAAGGATTGGGAAACTCCACTAGAAGACCCTTCCACTTTGAATCTTTTTGGTTGACCCATCCAAATTTCAAAGATCTAGTTCAACTTGCATGGAAAAGTTTTCTTCCCCCTACAGGCTCCAAATGTTTCAATTCCAGCAAAAGCTTAGGTTCCTAAAAGCACAAATTAAACAATGGAACCACGCTACCTTTGGAAAAAAATTTCACATAGAGCCCTTGCTCAGGAAATGGAGAAACTCCAACAAACCATCATAAAAGAAGGAAGGATGGAAGTCCTCATTGAACAAGAAAAGAAACTTCAAACACAAATCACAGAAAGAGAAAAACAAGAGGAAATCCTATGGAAATAGAAATCACAAATAAGATGGTTAAAGGAAGGTCAAAGGAATACAACATTCTTCCATCGTAGTGCCATCCAGAGGTGAATGCATAAAAACATCACCCAAATTCACAATCAGCAGGGAGACCAATTGGAATATCATGGGGATATTGAAAAATAACTCCTCAAGCACTTCAAAACAGTCCATCAAGAACTTGACATCAACAGACGGCCAACAATTGACAAGATTCTCCCACAATCAGTTGCTACTCTGTCTGATCACCTTACAGGAGGTGGAATTAGCTATGAAACAACTTTAGGAAGGAAAATATCCTAGTCTAGACGGCTTTACCTCCACTTTCTTTCACAGATTCTAGGATGTTATCAAAGAGGAGGTTTGGCAAGTAGTCAAAGAGTCTAGGACACTTCATTGGGTGCTACCATCTCTAAATGCAACATTTATTACTCTCATCTCCAAGGAGGAAGACTTTAATACTCCAGACAAATTTAGGCCCATAGCCCTTTACAATGTCATCTACAAAATCATATCTAAAGTTATAACTTCCATTTGAAGCCACTACTTCCCATGCTCATCTCGTCAGAACAATCAGGCTATGTCGAAGGAAGGAAAATCATAGATGGCATCATCCTCACCCATGAGATCATCCACTCTCTCAAGCACCGCAAGAAAGCCGGTATGCTTCGAAAAATCGACCTCTCAAAAGATTTTGATAAGTTGAGTTGGGTGTACATTCAAATGATGTTAACAGCCTTTGATTTCTCACATGTTTGGGTACGATGGATCATGATCTTAATCTCCTCAGCTTTCTTCTCCATTCTGGTTAACGAAATTCCTTCCACCCCTTTTCAACCCTCACGAGGCATCCGTCCAGGGGATCCCTTTCCATTCCTCTTCGTTCTTATGGCTCAGGGGTTGGGAAAGACCATCAAAGATGCCCTCTAGGAGCATCAACTTCGAGGTATATCCCTTCATAATTACCCTGCCATCACCCACTAAAAATTTGTGGATGATAACATGTTATTTGGGCATCCCTCAGTCCAAGAATCCTGGAAATTCAAATCCCTCTGTGATGATTTCTCAGTAGCCTCGGGAGCCAGCGTCAACACTGTTAAATCCCAGATCTTCTTTTTTCATACTCCCGCCATAACTCAAACCTCCATAGCCCACATTCTGGGATTCTCTATCGCCTCTCTCCCCTCCAAGTACCTTGGCACCCCCTTAACTAATTTTGCTCTTAAGCACACCTCTTGGCAACTACTCCTAGACAAACTTGAAACCCATCTCACCTCTTGGACATTTAGGGCCCTAAACATGGCAAGATGACTAATCCTCATCAAAGCTGTACTGTAATCAATGCCTCTTTATCTCTTCTCTGTTTTAGCAGTGCCTAAATGGGTTCTTAAAAAAATCAAAGATCTCCAAAGGAACTTTTTGTGGGGATCAGTGGGACATAATCACAAATGGGCACTGGTCAAGTGGGCGATAGTTTTCCTCTAAAAAAACCTTGGTGGAATTGGTCTTTGGGACCCTCATCACAGTAGTGCAGTCACGGGAGCAAGAATCTGGTGGAAGTGGCTTTCAACTCTGCACACGCCCTGGGCGATCCTATGGAGAGTAAGTATGCCAACAATAGATCGAATGAAGACTTTATCAAGCTCATAGACACGGGTAAGGGCTCCCTAATTTGGAATGTGGCTAGATTGCATAGACGTATGATCCATCAGCACAGGTTTTGGGAAATAAGAGATGGCAACAATGCCTGCTTTTGGATGGATTGATGGAAGAAAAGACCCAGACTCAACAACTTAATCTCACTTCCACAAATGGAGGACGAGGAAGCTCATTGTTGGGAATAGGTCAACCAGTACTGGATTCCCACCCTTGATCAGGGATATAGACAATGACATAAAGTAGAACACATCATCAGGCATGGTACAGAGATAATGTATAAGGAGTTGGACATAGAGCTAACCAATAGGAGAATCAGATTCTCTGAAGAAAAGGATATCCTACGTTGGGGATACAAACCATGTGGAACCTTCACCACACAAGAGGCATACAACCTTATGATTAATACTCAGACTAATAAGGGCCCTCTCTGGGACAAAGCGTGGTCTCCTAAAATCTGGCCCAAGATCTCCACATTTCTATGGCTGCTATGTCATAAAAGAATTCTTACTTGGGACAACTTAAGAAAATTTTTTTTTATGGCCCCTCAAGATGCCCTAACTGCAAGCTACAGGAGGAAAATATACATCATCTCATGGACTCCCATTATTTGGCAAACAAACTTTGGGAAAAAACAATTTTTAGATGTTAGAAATATGGTAGAATTAAAGAAGACATCACCAAAACCATTCTTCAATGGGTTAAAAACCCATACAAAAGTCCCCTACTTAACTCCTTATGGAGAATCGTTCCAGGCCTCCTCATCTGTACAATTTGGAAGGAAAGGAATCAACATATCTTCAGGAATCAAACCACCCCCATAGAGATCATATGGAGCAATCTGTCCAGCAACCTTCAGGAAACTCTAGCACTCCAAACTTGGAGCGATGATGACTTTCCCACTGATCCGCAAGAATGGACTATATGGATGAATTGGAAACTCAAGCTCATCTAGACTCAAGAGCACCCCAATAGATTCGTCCCTTCCCACCACTCTTCTAACAAATGGTGCCCTCCACCTCCAGGATTTACCCAATTAAACTTTGATGGCACTTCTAAAGGCAATCCAGGTTAGGCCAGACATGGAGGAATATTTAGGGATCACTATGGAAATCCTTTACTACGTTTCCTAGGCACATTAGGATGGTATACGAACAACTCAGCTGAACTGGAGGGATTGTAGCAAGGTCCCAAGCTCGCTCAGCAACATGGCTACTTTCCCTTAATAATCGAAGGATATTCACAAATCCTCATCAATATGGCCAATCAAATTATTCAAGGAACTCTAGTTAACAAGCTATCCTGTAGCTGGAGACTTGCAACTCATTTGCAACTTATTGAGCATTGGCTTGCAACCAATAGAGAAATCACCTTCAAACACATCAAGAGAAATGACAACAAAGTGGCCAACCTCTTAGCCAATCTAGGGGTGGAAAGTGATCGAACTCTATACACATGTTCGCTCGAAATTATAAAAGATGCCATACACCAACATGAATACACCACACTGGTGCAAATGGATGCAACACCCCCGGATGCGGGCGATAGATGAGCATTCAATGCAGATATGTTGCCGAACAAGTAGGTGGCTGAACCACATGGTAACCTGTGCTTTCCCCTATGGGAATTTAAGGAAGGCCTCTACCCCTTAGCAATTATCCATTCAGCCTCTGAGTTGCTCTTGCCACCTTGCCGCAGCAGAGCCAAGCCTTCACACCGCAACGAGTAGACATTGCAGACTCCTCTGCTGCATCGACCTGGGCAATGGTCACCACTTCTCTCATTCCATTCATTACACCCCACAAATTGAGGTCTCAACCCCTATCTCTGGCCCTGACTTGATTCACCCTATTGTTCACAATTTCTCCTCAATTGTACTCACCCCGCTCCCTTCCACTTTGACTCAACTCTCGCTGTAGCATCCATCTCAGAGAAATATGCATCGACGCCATCGCATGCGATGCAAGCGAGGTAGTAGTCATGGTAGTGCCATTCACCCCCTGTCATTGCCTCCATCTGTTTCGACCTCCCCTTCGGCCTCCCTACCCCCCAACCCTTCCTCTTCTCGCTTCCATGGAAGATATATAGATACTCGTAGCGGCAGAGGACGAGCTTTCTCCTATGAGGTTTGTTGGACTGATGAAGCCACCCAACACACCAATCTCACTGCTTCTTCCCAGCAGCCTCAATTCCATTTTCTCTACTCCATGGACAAACCGTTAATCATTGCTACTATCTTGGTGGACTTTAGGGAGGTAGTTGGCTCGTGCGTTGATCCAGACCATAGCCCTAAGATAAACTAGGTCCCTCCTACGCACATCAATATTTAGGGGGATTTGAGCTCCAACCACCCACAGAAAGCCATGGATGATCCCCCTAGTAGCAGAAAAAATATGTCGAGCGAAAAAACCACCAGCAAAGACAAAGGCATTCAGGTGGAAGACTGAGAGCCACAGGACACCATAGGTGGCAGGTAGGCAAAGGAAACTAATTCAGTAGAGTATGGCTGGTGTCTGATCATGGAAGAGAAGCCATCGTCCTAAGACACCTAGCAGTTGCATGCCATAGGTCACGTGTCAAGATCGAGTTTTGAGTTTTGTATCTTTTGTTTTACAGTGGTTAATTTTGGATGGCTTTTTTGAATTTTACAGTGGTCAATTTTGGTAGCCTTTTTTGAATTTTATAGTCTTTTTACAGTGGTCAATTTTGGTAGTAAATTTTGAGTTCTGGAATTGTATCCCCTGCGTGGGTAGAATGAACCTATCTTTATCTCGTTCTCAGACTAGTTTCCCCATCTAGGGTAGACTCGATTTTAATTCTTGATGTTTAAAATGGTCATATGGTTGACCTAGACCTACAGAGGCCGAAGCCTCACTATATATTATGTTTTCATCAATAGATTTAGTTTTACCTAGAAAAAAAACATTATAAATTAAAACTAAAATAAAATACTAATAATTATAAATTATTCCATTATCATTAGACATTGCTCTAAGGGTCCTCCCCAAAAAATGGGAAGAGTTCTATCTTTTATACATAAATTTAATGGAAACTATAAATAACGCACATCTAAATAAGTCCACTTATAGATTTAATAAATCCACAATGATTACAACAACTTTTTAAATAAAGAATGTTTTCTATAATTATCGCTAATTAAAAAACAAGTCCAAGACCTTTTTCTAACAATTAGTAATTAGTAAATAATCCTTAGACCTTTGCCTAAGAATCCCAAGATTCTTGGGTGAGAGTCAAACTATTATTTTGTCTTGGATTTGCAAAATTATTTCCATATCTTTGATTTTCTTGGATTAATATTAATGTTGTATGGATCCATAATTACTACGTAGAGTAGTGAAAAATATGTAATAAGATGGCTCATAGTTTCAATGGATTAAGGTTCAAATTTTTCATGGTTCTAGTGTTGACTCACTATTCTGATGGCTCAAGGTTCTGATGTCCCAAGGTTTTGATGCTGACTCATGGTTGCACTATTGCAACTTTCAACATGTAACAACTACCTTGCAACGACTATGTGATTGTGTTGCAATAATTATATAAGTGTATTGTAACAAATATAAAGGGGCATTGTAATAATTGAAAATGAGTGTTTCAACAACTAGAAATGAGTGTTGTAACAACTAGAACCAAAATCACTACAAGAAAAAATGACATCGGTGAAGGTCGAAAAATATCACCATAAGCTAATTGGTGACATTCAAAAGAGCCTTCGTCACCAAAGACTAAACGTCACCAAAGGTAGTGTCGCCAAAAGTATAGGTGTTGTGGTGAAATTCAAGATCCATCACTAATAATGATTTATAATGACAGATAGTAACTGTCACCATTTCATATGAGCAATGGTGATGGACCTTAGCCTCCATCACCAAAAATTTGAATGTCACCAAAAGTATAGGTGTTGTGGTGACATTCAAGGTCTGTCATGAATAATTATTATAATGACGTATACTGACCATCACCATTTCATCATATGAAAAATCATTTATTGTGATGGATCTTTCACGGCCATCACTATTTATGCATATATATATGGAGACGTTTGCTGACCGCCACCATTTCATATCTTGGTAAGGGTCGAAAAATATCACCATAAACTCATTGGTGATGGTCAAAAGAGTCTTTGTCACCAAAAATTAAACGTCACCAAAGGCTCCATCGCTAAAAATATAGGTTTTGTGGTGATATTCAAGGTTAGTCACGAATAATGATTATAATGGTAGATAGTGACTATCACCATTTCATATGAACAACAATTATTTATGGTGATGGACCTTTTATGGTTGTCACTATTAATGAATATATATGGTGGCATTCATTGACTGTGACCATTTCATATTTTGGTGAGGGTTGAAAAATGGCACCATAAATTCATTGTTGATAGTCAAAAGAGGCTTTATCACCAAAAATTGATCGTCACCATTCCATATGAATATCAAGGCATGATGGAGTCGAACCACTAACCTCCTACTTATAAAGCAAGTGCTCTTCCATTGAGCTAAGTCCCTTTAAAAATTAAAATTTAAAAAAGTAGACCTTGAAACTTTATAAATTGTAAATTCTACAACTTTCAATAAATTATAAAACTTTGTAAAGTCTTGGAAAATATTTTACTAAAGAAGAAAATAGCATCGAAGTTTCATTTCCCTACCTAATGGTTATGGAAGTTATGAAAAGTGGGTGGAGGGTAAAATAGTTACATATAAAATACTCAATATGTTCTGTTGAATATTCAATTAGAAGTGAAACTTTGAAGATATTTATAACCTATAAATGACCTATAATTATCAAACCTAAACTCTGCAATTACACCAAATATTGATTTCTCACCTTGTGAATAATGTAAATCTATTGTGACAACATAAAAATATGCATTTAAAATATTGATTTTCATGCAAAAACATAAAAAACAGTTAGTATATATGATGCAATTATGAATAATGAACTACATGCTTGAATCTTATTGGCTATGGGGTCTAAAAAACTAATTGGGAATGCTTCTCATTATTAATTAATTAAAGATGTCGGAGTCGAAATGAGAGATGAGAGCTCTGCAACGCTCATACAGCAGCAACAACAGTGAAACCCTAAGGGCCGCCGCCAGGACTCTCTGCGCTCATCACAGCGGGTTTGGTCACTGACCAACCTATGGCAGAAGTTGCAGGAGGGGAGCGGTCAGCCTCCCCTCCATTGGAGACACCCAACACCAATAATAAGAAACCTCTGACAAATAATCTGCAACATGCAGAGGCTGACCCAGAATCAGCAAAAGACAATACACGGACGATATCGGAACAGCAGAACCAAGGACAAGGTACTGAAGAAGAAGCAGGCGACAATAGACCCAATGCATCGCAAGCAGCTCATCCCAAGGTCACCTCTGCAACCTGCATTCCAAAAGCTGCAGAATCGATCAAGATCGAGCTACCAAGCCACCTCATCAATGAAGAAATCCAATTCATGCAGGACCATGCACTGATTGGAAAGTTTCTGGGATTCTGGCCCACAGAAAGAGCCCTGAACGGTTGGATTGCCTCAAAATGGAAGCCCAAAGGGCAGGTTACTCTACAACTGGGTCCAAAAGGCTTCTTCACAGCCATTTTCAACTGCATAGAAGACAAAACCAGAATATTCGATGGAGGGCCGTACTTCTTCAACTCCTCAGGCTTGTATCTAACGGATTGGAAACCAAGATTCAATCCAGATAAAGAGGATTTCAGCTGGGCTCCTGTCTAGATTCGCATGTACTCCCTACCCGTAGAGTACTGGAGAGAAGAAATACTGGAATGGATAGGCAACAAACTGGGCACCTTCATCAAGACTGCAACTGAAACCAAGACGCGCAAATTCACCTCCTACGCCAGAATATGCGTCCAAATGCACCTCACCAAGACCCTTGCTGCTACGGTAAGTCTCTTTCACGATGACTATGAATGGAAGCAGCCTATAGATTATGAGCACATACCTTTTCGTTGCAGAAAATGTCATAAACATGGACATCTCTTCAGAGACTGTCCATTAAATGTACAGCCCAAGACTTCTCCTAGCGAAACCTCCACTGACCCTGAAGGCTTCACAAAAATTCTCAATCGCCGCAGACATGCAAGAAGGCATCAAGCCAATCCGCCTCCGTCTCAATCCTCTAAGGCGCAACCCAATAACCGTTTCACTGCCTTAGAATCTCTCGACCCCCAATCTAGCCCCAATGATGTTAACCCTGAATCTCTGAATCCATCCCCGCCCTCCCCCAAGCCTGTTAAATCCCCCTCATCCTCGGCTCTGGCCCCTTCCAAATCAAGTGATCCTCCTGCGGCTAGAAAAGCTACCCCTGCTTCAGACATGGAAACCCTATTCTCC
>APFE031302488.1:144120-156369 GCA_000404065.3 Pinus taeda
CGGCTCCCCCGCACTATGCGCAGACACCTGAGCAGAAGCTGAGAGCTACAGAGCGCCCTCTGTCAAGACGAAGAATTTCTGCAGAGGTGCAGGTAAGGGTCATTAGTATGTCTGGGGAGCGTAGAGGGCCGAGAGGAAGAGGAGGTTCACGGGGTCGCCCTCCAACGCAGAGGAGAGCCACTCCTCCGGCCTCCTCAGAGGAAGATCCCTGGATCCATAGCGGCCACCTGCAACGGTCTTTCAACAGACAATTGAGCCACGAACACCGGGAATGTGGGCATACAGAGCACCCTGCGATTAAATATAGTATTCCCTGCACATTTGCGGACAACACACTGATTGTTTCAGTCACGGTGGAGCATTGCAGCGACGCTCGCCGGCAAAGGGATAGTCTCACTGTGCCAAGATTGGACATGGAGGTGCCTAAGGTAGATTTCAGGCACCCTCCTCAGACAAAGGAGGCCAGTACCTCCATGATTCAGCCGGCCAGAATGCAGGAAGGGAGCAATCAGCCAGTTCGGGAAGCCAACAGCACAGAACCTCGGCCAGGGAAGGAGGACGAGCCATATGAAACGGATGATGAATGACAACCCAGACATCCGGTTCTCTGTTCTTCCCTTCTTTTTCCAAGTGTCGGCTTATCTGATGTCTAGGTGTCGGCATTATAGCACGTCCAAGTGTCAAGGTGTCAAGGTGTCTGTTGTGTCAATGTGTCAATTAGTTTGCAATGTCAATGTCCAGTGTGTTGGCTGAAATGCCACTGTGTCGATTAATTTGGTCTCGGCGAGCTGGTTAGAACTGCACTTTTTTCATAGTTTTCCAGAGAATTCTCCATGGAGATTCAAGGCCTCGGCCTTCTGTATTTTTGACTGTAATGCTTCAGTTAATGTAATATAAATAGCTTAGTTTTATGCAGAAAAAAAAATTAATTAAAGATGTCAAAATCAAACTATCAATAACAATGATGCTGAAATGTAACCACAAATGTTAAAATTGTAAGCACAAAGTCTGGCTAATATTCGTTATACCAACAAAATATCCAAGGGGCATTCAAACACTTCCAAATCCATACCAAGCACAATGTATCCAAAAATGTGATTGCATGGATACAAGAAAAACACTCTCTACCTCTCAATGATAACCATGTCCTCCCACAAGTACTTCAAATAACAAAGGGGTGTGAAAACAAATTCAAAGAAAAAAAGAACTACACAATACAAAAATACCCTTCATCCCCCTTCTACCTTTCTATAATACATTTAAGGGAATAACAAAAATATCCATAGAGAATATGACTAGAAATTGCCCCAAAAGCTTAAATTAAAATTATTAAATTTCTCTGAAACATCAAATATACATCAACCCCAAAAAAATGTTGATAGCCAAAACACATCAATCAGAAAAATTTATTGATAGCCGAAACAACATTGTCAATCATTTTGTACCAATGTTTTAGGAAACCTCAACTTTTACACCCAAAAAATATATATTTAAAAGTGGTTCTCAAAAATGAGATTCCAACCAAAAAGCATTTGAGATGGTCCACCTTATTTGTAGCAGTTGAGCAACTTTTCATCAAATCAAATCAAAATTGACATAATTGCATAATATATGTTATTGTTATGCCACCCTTAATCATGTTTCAGTGGCTTAATATAAGTCACTATTTAAAAATAAAAAAGAACAGAAAGAACTTACGGAGATATTTGCTTCAACTTGTCACAAATTTGAAACTTTGAAAAGGAGTTATTGGGGTGGAGAAATTTTCATAAGGAGCAGGCACATATTTTTTCCTTCCCATTGTAGATTAGAGAGAAAAGCAAAATCAATTCCTAGGTAATGTTGAAAGCAAGTGATTCAAAGATTAAAAAATGCAGCATAGATATATGTCTAAAAGAGATTTTAAACTAAACCTTCCCAAATGAGCAGTATGTTCCCAGCAAATCCTATGAG
Organism: Pinus taeda; assembly: GCA_000404065.3. Taxonomy (NCBI): domain Eukaryota; kingdom Viridiplantae; phylum Streptophyta; class Pinopsida; order Pinales; family Pinaceae; genus Pinus; species Pinus taeda. Next base: position 146,074 of record APFE031302488.1, read on the forward strand.
TTACAAGATATGTGACATCTTTTATAACTACAAAAATTGGTGTATATTTCAGTAGCCCAATTGCAATTTCAATGCTTCTCTCCTTGTTACCAAGGGTTATTATTTGTATGAAATTGATTAGAAAATAAAAGGGATTTTCAACTATGATCCCTAATTGCACAGCAGAAAATGAAAGGAGAGGCATGGGAATTGTTTTCTAGATATTGGGTTAACTCACTGGGGACAAACCATCATATTAGAAGAAAACACAAAAACTAAAGTACTATAAAAAGAGGCTAATAATATTAGAGTTTAAACAAATGAACCTATCACATCATAAGTACATGGAATGTTATTATATTTACTAAAAACGGTACAATTATTATGATACCATGTAGAGTTGGTACCAGAGAGCAAGATGCCTTGTAATGCTACTAAAACATTCAGGTCGATATTTCGTTCATGACATGGGTGAGGAGGCTAAACCAAAAGGTGAAAAGGGCACACATGGTAGCATCAAATAACCAATAATGTATCTAAGGTTGTGTTGTACTATCCAAAAACCCCATTTTAATATATTATAAATTTCCTTTGAAATTTATTATATTAAAATAGGCACCCTTCATTTTAGAAAAGTCTCCTAATCAAAGTTTAATACTTAGGATTTTTAATTAAAACCCAAATATTAAACCTTGATTATCCTAGAAAACCAAATTTTAATAGCCTACGAGATAAAAACTATACTTGTTGGGTGTGGAGCCTGATTATCTTCTGTATTCAAAGGTATCATCGCATTGGACTCCAGTTCGTAATAGGGCAGCAATGCTGCCCATAAAATATTCGTTGCAAGGGGGGTCCATGGCCATTCATTAGGCAGAGATCTGATGGTTGAAGTTATGTTTAATTTAGGGTTTTTCCCCTAGAAGTCAACCCTTCACTATATATGAGGGAATTGTATTGTGTCTATGCAGATTTGTATTCTGAGTGAGGAAGAGAGAGGAGAGTGAGAGTGAAGATGGAATTACAACGAATCTGTTGTAGGTTCTATCTCTTCAGTTTGTTGGATAATATAAAAAGGAAGGACTGGTTGTTTCTCCATGGACGTAGCCCAAATTGGGTGAACCACATATATCTGTGTCTCATTTCATGCATTTTCTGTGTTTATATTTCTGCAATATTTTATGTGTTCCATTGCTCTATAATATATAATTTTCTAACAATTGGTATCAGAGTCGAAGGTCTATTTGGTTGATAAACTTGCAAGAGAGAAGGGTTCCTGGTTTGAGTGGGAGCAATGGCAGAAGATGGTAGGTTTAGGGTCGAAAAATTTAACGGCCAAAACTACCAGCTGTGAAAGATGTAGATGGAAGATTATATGTATCAGAGAGATCTATGCCAACCATTGAGTGGCAAGGCAAAGAAGTTGATGAATATTACAGACACAGAATGGGATATTCCGACAGAAAGGCACTTGGAACAATACGGCTATGCCTAGCAGCATCTATAGCATTTAATATTTCAAAGGAAATGACAACAGAGGGTTTAATATCGACATTGACAAAACTATATGAAAATCCCTTAGCCTCAAATAAGGTATTTCTTATGAATCGTTTATTTAATATGAAAATGTTAGAAGGTGGATCTATTGCTGATCATTTAAATGAATTTAATATAGTTACGAGTTAGTTAAGTTTTGTAGGGGTAACTTTTGATGATGAAGTTAGGCCTATGTTATTTTCGTGCTCATTGCCAGAAAGTTGGAATGGTTTAGTTATGGCCATTAGTAACTATGTCTCTGGATCTGGTACTTTAAAGTTTGATGATGTTGTCAGTGCAATCCTTAGTAAGGAAATGCGATGGAAAAGCTCCGGTGAGACATCAGGTAATGTTTTGACTGCAAAGACTAGGGGAAGAAAAATAGAAAGAGGAAAGAGCCCTAGATATCGCAGTAAGTCAAGAAAAGGTAGATCCAAGTCCAGATCAGGGATAGTGTGCTGGAAATGTGGGAAGATAGGACACCTGAAGAAAGACTGCAAGTCTCGAAAGGGAAAAGAAGGAGACATGCAACAAGAAAACAATCATGAAGTGAATGTGACAGGTGATGTGTTGCAAGATGCTTTGATTCTTTCTTTAGAAAATATTATTTATACCTAGGTGGTGGATTCAAGGGCCTCATTCCATGCCACACTTGATAGGAAACATTTTCATGATTATGTTCAAGGATATTTTGGACAGGTTCAATTGGACGATTGTAAACGCTGTAAAATCATTGGAGAAACGATGCACTTTTATTAGATATGGTGTTGGTGATTTTGGTTATCACTTTCATGATTATGAAAACACAAAATCATTAGGAGAAGAGATGTCATATTCAATGAAAAGTTTTTGTATAAGTATCAGCTACAGGAAAAGTAACAAGAAAAAGAAAACAAAGAATATACAGTGCTTGATGAGATCACAGAAAAAGTGATGGTGCTTGAAAATCATAATGATCAATGGCCAAAACAACAACCACAATAGTAACAAGCACCTCAAACACCTGAAAGTGGTGTTAGAAGATCTACCCAAATAAGTAGATCCCCTAAATGATACTCTCCTTCATTATATTATTTATTGTTGACTGATTTTAGTGAACCAAAATGTTATGAGGAAGCAGTATAGGTAGAAACCAAGAATAAGTGGGAGCAAGCCATGAAAGAAGAGATGGACTCCTTAGCACATAACTAGACTTGGGACTTAGTCAGGTTGCCTGCAGGTAAAAAAACATTGTAGAATAAATGGGTTTACAAGTTCAAGGAAGAAGATGGGGTAGAAAAATGTATAAAGCTAGACTTGTGGTGAAAGGGTTTGCATAGAAAAAGGGTATAGACTTTGATGAGATATTTTCTCTCATTTTTAAAAAGACTTTAGTGAAAACTATTTTAAGTCTAGTAGTAGCTGAAGATTTGCATCTTGAGCAGTTAGATGTAAAGACATCCTTTCTCCATGGGGATTTGGAGGAAGAGATATATATGTGCAGCCCAAGATATGAGGTAAAAGGGAAGGAGAAACCAGTGTGTAGGTTGAGAAGAGCTTATATGGCTTAAAACAGGCTCCAAGGCAGTGATATCTAAAATTTGACAGGTTTATGTTTGAACAAGGTTATACTAGATGTCACTCTAATCATTGTGTTTATCTCAAAAGGAAAAATGATGGCAACTATATTATATTGTTATTGTATGTAGATGACATGCTTGTTGCAGGTTGTAACAAGAAGGAAATAAATGTGCTCAAAATAAAATTGGCGAACTCATTTGCAATGAAGGATTTGGGTGTTGCAAAACAAATCCTTGGTACGAGAATAACTAGAGACAGGAAGAATCACAAATTAACATTGTCTCAAAGTGAGTACATAGAAAAGGTGTTGAAATGGTTTAATATGTAGAATGCAAAACTGGTTAGTATACCTTTGGCTAGCCATTTCAAATTATGTAGGGAGGAGTGTCCCAAGACTTAGGAAGAAATGGCTCATATGTCTAAAGTTCCATATGCATCAGTAGTTGGAAGCTTAATGTATGCAATGGTCTGCACAAGGCCTGATATTGCACATGAAGTGGAAGTTGTGAGTAGGTACATGAAAAATTTAGGAAAATAACATTGAATGGCAGTGAAGTGGATTCTCAGGTATTTGAGAGGTACCATAAATCAAGCATTATGCTTTGGTGGTTCAAACATTGCTCTAAAGGGATATGTTGATGTCGATATAGTGTGTGATAGAGATAAGAAGAGGAGAACCACGGGGTATGTATTTACTGTAGGTGGAACAACTGTTAGTTGGGTCTCGAAACTACAAAGTATTGTTGCACTCTCAACAATAGAAGCAAAGTATATTGCTGCTACAAAGGCTAGTAAAGGAATGATTTGGTTACAAAGTTTTCTGGATGAATTGGGTAAGAAGCAGGAGTTGGGCAGGTTATATAGTGATAGCCAGAGTGACATACATCTTGCAAAGAAATCTGTATTTCATTCCAAGACTAAACATATAAAACTCAAGTACCATTTCATACGGTTAGTGTTGGAAGATGGACAGTTGAAGCTAGAAAAGATACACACTAGCCGGAATCCTGCAGACATGTTAATAAAAGTTATAACCAAGGAGAAATTGAGAATATGATCAGTTTCAATTGGTCTTCAGGTACGATGAAGAAAGTGAGAAACAACCAAGTCCAAAGTGGAGTCATTATCCAGCAAATGAAGTAGTGGTGGAGTTGCTATAATCAGTCCAAGTGGGAGATTGTTGGGTGTGGAGCCTAATTATCTTCTGTATTTAAAGCTATCGCCACATTGGACCCCAGTTCGTAATGCGGCAGCAATGCCGCTTGTAAAATATTCGCTCCAAGGGGGGCTGGAACCTTTGGGAGCCCCCTCTGGCAGGGGGATCGGGGGCAGCGCCCTCGAAGCTAAAAATAGACGTAAAATTGCCTTGTAAAATGTTGTAATTTCGTAGTCAATCTGGGTCATTCATTAGGTGTATATCTGACGATAGAAGTTATGTTTAGTTTAGGGTTTTTTTTCCTAGAAGGCAACCCCTCACTATATATGAGGGAATTGTATTGCGTCTATGTAGATCCGTATTCTGAGTGAGGAAGAGAGAGGAGATTGAGAGTGAAAAGGGAATTACAATGAATCTGCTGTAGGTTGTGTCTCTTTAGTTTGTTGGATAATATAAAAGGAAGGACTGGATGTTTCTCCGTGGACGTAGCCCAAATTGGGTGAACCACGTATATCTGTGTATCTCTTGTTTTATGCATTTTCTGTGTTTATATTTCTGCAATATTTTATGTGTTCCATTGCTCTGTAATATATACTTTTCTAACAATACTTAGGCTTAAAAAAACCCTTAAGTATTAAAAAATATGGGTTATTTAAACAAAATAAATCGGAGTTTTTAATCCCCTAAGGTTGAAATCTTAACAAACTCTAACTCATCCCACTTCCCACATCGCAAATAAACAAAGTTCTAAAGGCTCAAGACCCATCTACCAAACTCCATTGCGATTGCGATTAAATCGGACCCAGAGGGAAAATATACATCCCAATTCATACGTCTCCACATCCATGACAATCACAATAGGTTTCAAAGAAGTTAAGTTTGAGTCTTAGCTGACTGCGATATGTGATATCACTATGGACGTGACCACAGATTTAAATCTGCCAAGTTAAAATATCGCATTGATACCCCACATTGCAAGTTTCATAAGGCTCAAGATCACTTCGCCAAACTCCATTTAAATTGCGATATAAACCAAACCCACAGGTATTATCCAATACAAACCATAAAATCCACGTCCATGACTATCGTTGGTTCTAAGAAAATCTTAAATCCATACCCCACTGCCGATTGTGATATGTGATTAAGCTCGGACCAATGGGATAATAAAATTCATTTCATTTAAATCTCACGTCCAGAGCTATCAGAGTATCGAAGAGTATAAAGGTTTTGCCAGCTACACACTTCCAATTGTGATATGTGATATAACGGGACCCGCGGGGATTATCAACTTCATTTCATTTACGTCTCATGTCTGTGCAATCGAAGAACCATTGACTTATGCCTATTGTGATATACATCCCAATGCCAATTGTGATATGACATCAGCAGTGATGCCAAATCCACTTCATCCTCCCCCCTAGATACCATGTCATTGCCACATCTCCCACCATGTTAGATCCATGTCATCTGCCACGCCGCCATTCCACATCATCCTCCACGTCATAGTGATGCGACTATGATGTCATCCCTGCCGTCACCCCGAGATCCCACAATTGAAATATTTAAAGGGACACAGCTTATAATAAACCCTTCACCCTAGTTGATTTGCTATTTGCGACTAAAATGGACCCAATGTGACTATTCACTCCAACTCGTACATACCCTGCATCTGTAGCTATTACAAATAACAAAAGAACATCGTTTCTCTATCCTGGCCATTGTGATTGCGATTGCAATTTTATTTGAGAAGGCTCCCTTTTTTATTTTATATGAAATACTCCCGGTCTAAACCAGTTACGATTTTTCTAAAGTTTTTCCCCTCAAAAAGGTGTTGAGGCCTTGAAAATTACTGTTTCAACACAGGGGAAAACCACTTGGTCTGGACCTTAAGGCAACTTTTCTATTTAGATAGTGGTTTCGATTGGATTGTATGGGACCATTTTCCCAATGAAACGTGATTGAAGTGTGAGATGCTTATAGTGAATTAAAATAAATGAATTTTCAGTAATGAATTAAATGGAAAAATATATGTATTATCTACTCTATAACCCAAGATGTTTAACTTTGATCTAGATGTGATCTATAATGATTTTCCTTAGTAAATGACAATATAGATTATTCAAAGACCAATGGAAATCAGCGTATTGGGAATCAACATCAATTACACTTACCTCATAAATGTGTTCATTGTTACCTGTGTCCCTTTCGGCTGGTATGTTGGATTTTCCTATAAGCAGCTTGCAGAAACCTTGCCCTATAACAATTTTTGTTGGTTCTATTTCAATATCAAATTCTTGTAGAGTTGTTACCCAATTTTCTCTCTTTTCACCTAATTCTTTTTGCAATAGTAATTACCTCACTACTAGGAATGAGAATATTCCTTTTATGTGTGTTTTTAAGAGAAAAGGTCTAAAATGCTTTACACATTTATATACAACAAATCCCAGTTTTTTACTTCTGAGTAATTCAATTCAACACCCTGAAAATTTGAAATGAAAAATGAGATGGGTGCTTCAATTTTCTGATTATTAATTTGTTTCAAAATAATAGCATAATACGTTGAAGAAGAAAAAGTGTATAAGATGAAATGATTGGAGAAATTCAGAGAATTTGAAGGAGCATCAATAATTTCCTATTTGATTAAATGGAATGCTTACTTTTCATGATAACCCCCTTTAAAATTGCGCCTTTCTTAATCATTTGTTGTAATAGACAAATAATTTGTGAGAAATCAGGGACAAACCTTTTGACAAAATTGATTTGTCCAAAAAATGATTGCATGTTTTTTTTGTTGTATGGTGGAGGAATTTCTCAAATTTCTTTTATTATACCAGGGTTAATGTAATTCCATTTTTTATAAACTGATTAATGACTAATACAAGTAAATAAGTGTTTTTCATTCACAATTTTTTTTTAAAAGAGATTGCAAGTTAATGAGTTTTATAGTCAGAGTAATCTTATTTATCTAAATGTTTCAAAAAACAACTTTCACTTCTTAGATTATTTTTACTCAATTTTTAGAAAATTTCATTTATCAGAGATAACTGGTTCTTCTAGTGGATCGCCAATTGTTGTATTATCCAACAACCCCATTTTAATATACTATAAAATTTTCTATGAAATTTATTATATTAAAATAGGGACCCTTCATTTTAGAAAAGTCTTATAATTAAAGTTTAATACTTAGGATTTTTAATTAAACCCAAGTATTAAATGTTGATTATCCCAAAAAACCAAATTTTAATAGCCCCCTAGATTAAAACTATCCTTAGGCTTAAATAAAACCTTAAGTATTAAAAAATATGGGTTATTTAAACAAAATAAATTGGAATTTTTAATCCCCTAAGGTTGAAATCTTAACAAACTCCGACTCATCCCTCTTCTCTGCATCGCAAATAAACAAAGTTCCAAATGCTTAAGACCCATCTACCAAACTCCATTGCGATTGCGATTAAACTAGACTCGACAGGAAAATATACATTCCAATTCATAATTCCCTGCATCCATGACAATCGCAAAAAGGTTCCAAATAATTTAATTCTGAGCCTTAGCTAATTGCGATATGCGATATCACTCTGGACCCGATCACATATCTAAATCCGCCAAATTAATCCATACCCCACATTGCAAGTTTCATAAGGTTCAAGATCACTCCGCCAAACTCCATTGCGATTGCGATATAAATCAGACCTGTGGGAATTATCTAATTCAAAAAATAAAACCCGTGTCTGTGACTACCGCAGCTTCGAAAAAAATCTTAAGTCCATACCATACTACCGATTGTGATATGCGATTTAGCCGGGGCTTGTAGATTATAAGATCAATTTAATTTAAATCACGTATCTGGAGCTCTCAGAGTATCCAAGAGTCTAAAGGTTATGCCTGCTACAAACTGCTAATTGCAATATGCAATATAACTAGACCCGCAGGGATTGTCAACTTCATTTTATTTAAATATCATGACCGCACAATCGAAGAACCATTTCCTTATGCTGATTTCGATATAGATCCCAATGCTGATTGTGATATGACGTTAGCAGTGACGTCAGATCCACTCATCCTCCACGTCATCTGCCACGCCACCATTCCACGTTATAGTTACATCGTCCCTGACATCACCCCGAGATCCCGTAATCTCAAGATTTAAAGGGACAAGACTTGTAATAAACCCTTCACCCCAATCAATTTATGATTAATGAGACCTGGATTATTCACTCCAACTCATACATACCCCACGTCCATGGCTATCGCAAATAACAAAAGAAAATTGTTTCCTTGTCTCCTTCCCATTCCGATTGCAATTTTGATTTTATTTGAGAAGGCCCCCTTTTGGATTTTATATGAAATACTCTCGATCTAATGCAATTGAGATTGTTCTAAAGTTTTTCCCATGGTTCTATTCCGATTGCAATAGTTTTATGATTTGCCCCAAAACTCTAATTTTCGATTGCAATAACCGTAAAGCTCCACCTCCTCACTCCGCATTCCTCTCCATGATGTCAGTGTCAGATTTATTGCGCTCTACGTTTTCCTGATTTCTTGGAAAAGTGAATTGTTTAAACAAAAATCGTTTATCATCTCATTTATGTTTATCTTATCGATCCTTGTTTTCTGTGTTCAGGTTCATGACAAAGAAAGAAAATTGTGTTGACATCGGTAGATCAATTTAAACAAACACACAAACATCTAAATAATTCGATGGAACAAATGAAGCTAATGATGACAACAAATCATTTTTAGAAACTTCTACCAAAATATTGTTTTCCTTTAAGCATTGTTAAAGGGATTTTTTTAATTCCCTCAATGCTGTGCACAATAGATTCGAATTGTTTTATGCTATTTAAGCTTAACTGCTGTAGGAAATAATGGTCCTGGATTTTATGAAGAAAGGATTATGAAATCTTGCACTATTGTACTTTCATACTTTTCCCAATAGAATGATTGGAACATTATTTTTCGAATTTTCATAAAGAATTTTGAGAAGTTGCACTACTATACTCGTGGGATCATCATTCTGAGAAGGACTTGTAGGTTTTAACCCCATACAAAAATTACCTGCATACGAATTCTAAATCACAAGAAAAATAAAAATGCGAGAGCATAACACATAAAACACATATACACATAGATTTCCCACTGGATCCCAAAACCTGGACTACCAGCTTAATTTTTCATTATGTTCTTTTCAATGTTACAATACATATTTATACATGCTGAAGCATCCAATACCATGGACCGAAAACCATTGCGTCCAAAACCATGGACCAAAAACCATCGCATCCAAAAAACATGTTCGAAAATCATGCACAAAACCATAGGTGGGTCCACCCAACCTAACATAGGGTCCAAAACCAAAATTCCCCTCAAACCCCCTGTTAACTATGTGGAAAGAATATAACACAACCCAACAATCTCCCACTTGTTGTTTTCTTTCCAAAAGGAGCCACAGGAGAGCTTAGTCATTTTTCCAGCCCTGAAACACCCATTGTTTCTCTACATCAAGAGAACTTCTCAGAGCTAACAGATTTTGTCAATGCATCTGCAGTATTCTTCAAAGTGTCCACCTTTACCAGCAACACCTTTTTGCTTCTATCATATCCCTCACAAAGTGATACTGAACATCAATGTGCTTTGTCTTTGAATGATAAGCAGGGTTCTTTGCCAAGAAAATTGCACTTTTGGCTGTCACAGTCTATCCTTATAGCTCCCTGTACTAACCCCATACTTGAACACAATCTCTGCAACCAAACTGCTTCCTTGCTTGCATGAGTGGCTGCCATGTATTCTGCGTCTGTAGTTGATAGTGCCACTACAGATTGTTTCTTACTCATCCAACTGACTGCACCTCCAAATAGGTTAAACACATACCCACTTGTAGATCTTCTCTGATCCAGATCTCCAGCCCAGTCTGCATCAACAAAGCCATGAATATCAAACACTCTGTCCAATCCTGGTCTTCCTTGGTAGCAAAACCATAATCACTAGTGCCACGCAAATACCTGAAAACCCGCTTCACTGCTGTCCAGTGCTCCTTCCCTGGTTTTGACATAAACCTGCTCAATACT
>APFE031302495.1:11222-26334 GCA_000404065.3 Pinus taeda
GTTGGCACAACAGTGCAATGTGTAAATAAAAAAAAAAATGTGTAATGTGAAATATACACACAGCAATGTAAGTAGAGAGAACAGGAGGAGCAACGTGAAAGTTTTTTTTTGGTATGTTTTTATAGTAGTAAATGAAAAATGAGATTTCTACACACAGCAGTGTAAAATCTGAGGTGAATTTTTTTTGAGATTTCTACACACAGCAGTGTAAAATCTGAGGTGAATTTTTTTTGGTGAATCCCTCCGAGTGAAAGAGGATGAATCTTGTATCAAGAATTTTATTTTTAATGAATACAAAGCTTTTTATGGGTGTGTAATACTCTGTTCTCAGAAATATTTTAAAGCTTCCCTATGTTAAGATCCTCGAAAGAAACAGAGCATTGTCTCTGTGTGGGATTTTACCAGAAAAATCCCCAACATAACCAAAAAAACCACTTGAGTTATTTAAGAATGTGCTCAAAGCATTCTGTTAATGTCATATCACAACGCCCACTAATAGAATAGTCACTTACAAAAATAACTTTTTGTTGATTTAAAATTTGTTTGTGAGGTAATGACAAACACGGAAAATAAAATGATTTCTATTAAGGAAATTATGTCACATCAAGACTCCTCACCCAGTAAACAATTGAAAATTATATAAAATTATAAATAATCTAAATTTGGAAAATTAAATATATTTTGAATATAGATATCAATATATTTAATATAATGAAATAATAATCTAAATTTTAAAAATAAATAATTTTATGATATTGTCTTTTGTGTTAGATAATGTGAGTCATGAATTGACTAATATGTTTAATTTGTATTTGGAGTAGTCTAAATTTAAGAACATCGATAATTAATTTGTATTTGGCGTAGTCTAAATTTAAGAACATCTAAATTATCGGTAACCTGCATAGATTGACAGGAACCCTTACCATAGTTGAATTTCTACCTACTCATTTAAACATAAAACCAAACATGAATCTACAGCGGGTCAAAGCAGCGACAGCTGCATTACAACTACTCGGACTGTGCGTCCCGACTCTTCATGAGTATAGCAAACTACTACTTCTACAAAAGCATGCAGTTACCTACAACTTCGACTATATCTATTTCTGATATGCCTCATCTCAATTTATACCAGAAAACTAAGTCGGTACATATATTTAAAATCTCAGTTTTGCCTCTTCGAATTGCAATGAATCCAGGCGGTGCTGCCCCTTCGAAACTCAATGGCGGTGGCGCCTCTTCGACGCTGCACAGGTCATGGCGGTGAGGCGGTGTTTAGTGATTAATCTGTCAGGCGGATTATTTCGAACACTGCGGTCACAAACAATTCTCATAGATTGCTCTCTGCCCTCCAATAATATGACACGAAAACACGACAGGGCTTGAGTTCTTAAGACAGATTTAAACACTCGATAGTTAAACATATGGAACACTTAGATTCAAAATGGAGGCGATTGCATGCTACGGCCTCTCAAGCCTCACGCCTTCTCTCTCCGCCTCATTCTTACATTGGATTGGCCGCCCTTCACATTTCACAGGTGGCTCGTTAAGAAAACAAAATCTTAACAAACCCTAAGAATATTGCCACTCTAATCATCTTAACAAATGGATAACATCTCAAAAACTAAAAAATAGGGGAAATTTTTTGAATTAATTATCAGAGAATCAAAAAGATCATATAGTGTTTTGCAGAAACAAATGCCATGCCAGTCCCTTTACATGTGATTATTGACTGACTGTTTGCGCCTACCATTGAAGCGTTTCAGGCGAGAAGTCATTCTTCGCAGGACGTATGACGATGGGTCTCTCCAACCCCAACGGTTTTCATAAAAGACATCACTGTAATCCAAAACTAAATTTTCCGTGGGTATTCTGGCTGTGACTTTCATAAACCAAGAATCGTCATTCATAACAACATGTTCTGTGTTGCCTGTAAATTTGCATGTAACTGGCCATGAACAGTCGACTACGACACGGCAAGTACGCTGCCAATACAACAGAAACATGTTCAGTCTCTCCTCCTCTTCCGGCCAACACCCCCAATAATTCTGTAAAGATATGTAAACGTTCAGTCTCAACTGTTGTCCGCCATGATTGTTGAACCAGCCCAAATCCTTTTTATACATCACTTCAAGCGGCAACGAAGCAACGCGGTACAACCATGTCTCAATTTCATGAAGAAGGTGAAGTAAAACCAATTCCTCCGTGATTTCAGGTGATTGTAAAAACCCTTTTATCTCAGAATCTTGCTCGCATATTGACAACAACCTGTAGAGCAAATCAAACCCGTTAGTTTAAACGCTACACTATTGTTTTAACAAAGTTAAAAGCTTCTCACAATATTTGACAAATCTTTAATATACCTTCTCCGTTTCGCTTCGGGCATGGACATGCTTTATGGAATTAACAGAATTGGTTTTCTCTCTGCTTATAACTAACCACCGCTCTGCTTATACTTTGCCAGACCTTGTTGCAGAGTTGAGTTGTTTCTCAGGAAGGAATGCCACGCGCTTTACAACTTATTACAATGGAAGTGTAGCTGATCTTACTCACCACTGATGGGGAATGCAGGGTTTCAGAATCCTTTCACCAGGATGTTTTATGTTTGTACCCGGATGTTTTATATTTGTATGGCATGGCAGGGTATATAAATACAAAAGCATTGGTATATAAATAGAAAAGCATTGAGAATTCTGTAAGTGATAGAGAAAGGACAAAAGCAGAAAGCAAACAAAAGCTTATATGGCTAAATAGAAAAGCTATTAAAAATAAATAAAATAAAATGCTAAAATACACTCATAACTGTGAGTGTCCAATGACAAAGTTGGACTTTCTGGCTAAAAAAATACTTTTATTGTATTGATAATAATTCCGTAAATTTTACGACTGCCTGTTATCGGGGGTTTTGTGAAGGCTATTTACTCATAATTTGGTAAATTGGTGGGTATAAAAAAAATGGCTAATACTTTTATTATACTGATGATAATTCCGTAAATTTTACGACTGCCTGTTATCGGGGGTTTTGCAAAGGCTATTTACTCATAATTTGGTCAATTGGTAGGTATAAAAAAATGGCTATCTTCAGAATTTCTGTTCTCCAATTAATTAAGGTGCTATTTTTAGGTAATCGTTTTATTTTTAATATGATTAATTATTTTTAATATCGTTAATCTTATATTTTGTATTTTTTCGGTCCAACAAAAATATATGTATTTTTATCAATATTTATCTAATTTTTAAATTAAATTAATTTAAAATATAAAAAGAAATAAATTATTAGTCCAAGAGGCACTCTAAACTCTAGTATGGGTAGTGTCAAAGTGTAAATGTTTAATAAAATATAAATTCAACATTGATATTGCAGAAATCAAGTGGAATTGGTTTTATTGGACAGTGTAAAGTGGAATTATGTTTGGGAGAAAAAGTGAAATAATTAAAATAAGGTAGTTAATTTAACGTAAGTGGACTCTAGATTTTCAATATAATATTTTACTCATTTTTTATTCGGCTCTCTAGCCTAGCCCTCGATGCTAAAGATGTATAACGTTAATGGAAACATTAAAAATAAAATATGGTAGAGATGTGTAACTTAATGTAACATAATATAATGTAAACATTTTAACTAGGTGAAAATAAAATAAAAATAACGTTATAAAATTTAACAATAAAAATAAATAACAAATGGCCCATAGTATTAAGAATCCACAATATTGACCCATGGTATTGGAATATAACCTATTTAAGGGGGGAATTAAACTAGCCTAGATCCATTTTAGTTTGTTGTTATATTTAGATACATAATTAGTTGTAGAAAATGATGGTGTTGAATCCATGTAGCATGTAAAGGTCAAGCTTTAATATAATATATGTAATACAATCTCTTAATTTATATCCAATGTGCTATAGAAATAGAGCTCTAATAGATCTAGGAGGGTATAAATTTAGAAATGAATCAGTTTAACAATGAAAGTGAGCTAGAGTGATGGGAGGGGGTGACAGAAAGATTAAGTAAAATGTAATTATTACATTATATCTAATATTTATGACTAACTTGATCCACCTTTTACTAGCTTGCCAGAAATATTGAGTAAAGTATATTATTATAACATTATATTATTATATTTTTACCCAATATAAAATGTAATAATATTGCATTTTAATTAGTAATTTCTCTCACCCCTAACCACTTTTTATTGGGCCAGTGGTAACAAATATTGGGTAAAATATAATAATGTAATATTATATTTTATCCATGAATTTCTTTATATTTAAGGTTCATAAGTAAAATTAACTCCTATTAAACAATTGATCCCAATATGATAGAGATATTGTAATGTTTTTTTGGACTCTATATTAGGTTGGGCGAACCTACATATGGTTTTTCGGTCCATGGTTTTGGACGCGATGGTTTTCCTGGTATTGGATGCTTCGGCATGTATAAATATGTATTGTAACATTGAAAGGAATATAATGAAAAATCAAGTTGGTTTAGGGATCTAGGGGAAAATCTCTGTGCATATGTGTTTTTATGTGTTATGCCCTCGCATTGTTTATTTTTCTGTGATTTAGAATTCGTATGCAGGTAATTTCTGTACGGGGTTAAAACCTACAGGTGATGCCCATCTTATACTTGATATTCAAATGGAATTTTTGTAGGTATGTGGACCACTTCTAATTACAACCATTTTACAACTTCCCTTGCATCTGTATGAATTGCAGGGGTCGGTGGTCTGTGTAGATGATTGTTTCCTCCCTTAAAATATAATGTTTCCATTGTCGGCAGGCTTGCACAATGGAATACATCTCTTTGCCATAAGTGGGATATTTCTGGATTGTGTCTGAAAGTATCTCACTATAATATGCTACTGGATTCCCTTATTGAGTAAGGACTACCACAGTAGCATAGTCAGGGGCATTTGTCTCAATCTCAAATGGTTGTTTCAAGTCTAGTAATGTGAGAATAGGTGAAGAGTAGAGGCGATTTATCAACTCTGCGAATCCCTTCTACTAAGATTCAAACCAAAATAAATTTTCTTTCAGTCCTTCCTTGGTTACTTGACTCAAGGGACAAGTGATATGAGAGAACCCCAACACAAACCTACAGTAGAAATTGGCAAGACCCAGAAAGCTATGGAGCTCTGTCAAAGTGCTTGGGGTTGGCCAATCTTAAATGTCTTGGATCTTGGCTGGATCCACATGCACCGTCTGTTCATCAATAATGTATCCAAGATACTAAACCTAGGTCATGCCAAAAGTGCATTTCTCCAAATTGGCACAGAACTTGTGTTGTCACGGTGTTTGGAGAACCTATTAGATGTCGTGGAGGTGTTCTTCCCAACTCTTGGATAAGATTAGGATGTCATCCAAGTATACCACTACAAATGGGTTGGTGAATGGCCACAAGATGTCATCCATCAGCCTCATGAAGGTTGTAGGATCATTCTTCAACCCAAAAGGCATAACCAACATCCAGAAAGGCCCTCCTTGTCTTTGAAGGTAGTCTTCCAGACATCAAAGGGTTTGATTGGTACATGGTGATAATCTAGACTTCAAGTCAATCTTTTCTGAAATATCTTTTCCCCTTGTGTTGGTCCAAAAGGTCATGAATCCATGGGATCAGGTACCTATTCCAAACAGTGATCTTGTTTAGCATCTGATAGTCAATACAAAGTCTCCAAGTCCCATCCTTCTTCTGTACCAACATGATCAGGCTCCCATAGGGCAATGAACTCAGCCAAATGTGACCTTTCTGTAGCAGCTCCTAAATCTGTCTGTTGATTTCGTCATTCTCCAAAACAGAGCACCGATATATTGGTCCATTGGGAAATGGTGCACCTAGGGTCAGATCGATGGAGTGCTTGACCTGATAGTGCAAAGGCCCTCCTATGGGGGAGGTGAAGATATCCTCATTCCCCTCCATGACCTTGTCCATCTATTGATGTCATGTGGAGGGGCCCTGTCTAGAGGGTGTGGCCACTATCTTCTTCTTTCCCTAAAGGCATATCATTAGGAAAAAAAATTTCCAGTTTTGGAAATGAGCTTACTCCATTATTTTGCCGTAACCAAAGATATGGCAGTAGGCAGTGCTACCTTGGGTATCTGATCAGCCTCAGTATTGCAACAAGAATGCTACAACTCCCAGGGCTACAAACTTTAATTATCAATCGAGGGTTCATACAAAATTAAGAGGTACTGACACTATATGTGCAGCATAAAATGTTTCCTTCCTTTATTTTCCTGATGTAATGGAGTGCATGCACAAAACTCAAATCCTAAACTAATTATAGAAAATGAAATGCTTGAAGTGGAAAACTCAACCTATTTCAAGAAAGAAGGTACAAGGAAATAAACCTATTATAATTGCATAAATTAAATATCATGAACTAAATTTGAACCATTAAATTTCAAAGACTTTAGATCCATTAACAAATTTCATTGGATGTGGCAATCAATACAATCACCATTGTATTACCCATTTCATAAATCTATCCATTAGCCCAAATCGTTGAAATGTTTTGCATGGGTAAAGAGGAAAGTCCCAAGTGGTCTTTAGTCTTCCCTACTAATTTATTTAGAGCCTAGGGGTCTTTGATTCAACCATAAGGGGAAATAAACAATCTTCTTTAGTGAATCTGGGCAAGTATATGCATGTTGGAAGCCTACTACAGGGTTTCCTGTAGTACTACTACAAGAAACAACATATTTCCTATAGGGAGTTATAATTAATCGAATGAAAACCCAAATCAAATCCAAATTGGATGGGACAATTTTTTTATTTGCTAGGATGTCATAGGTCTCCATTCCAAGTGGAGACACTCAAAAAGATTTTTTTTAACCCATGCTAAAAATGGTAGAAACTTACTAGTCTAAAATCTAGAAATTCAAGAACTAGTGAGCTAGTAAATCTATCAAATGCATAAAATAATCATGTGTGAATGAAAAGGGGTAGTTTTTATTATTAATTAGAATTTTTTCAAGATCTAATTCAAGTGGAACCAACTTGATTGATGCTCGTTAGAATGCTCTAAAAAATAGCAGAAATTTATTGTTATTTGCCACAAAGGTGTTCCAGAAATCTGGATTTGGGAATAAGAAAACTAACCCAAGTAGCTCAATGATTACTATGACCTTTGAAATATTTCATGAGGATGAAATGATGCTTTTTATCCTGAAAAATAAATTACATCAACCATCTAACCCAATCCTACAACAAGAAATCATTAATACAAAATTTAGAAATAGAAAGAAACAAGAACAAGAGATGCATGTGAATAAGAAGTGAAAAGAAAAAAAGAAAATGATACAGAAGGGATCTGAGGCTCATGGGATGGCCAAACTGAAGGAAAATCAGATCCCTATGAAGGAGACTAATATTTATAATTTGAACATGTTACCAATCTTCATTATTTCCATCACTATATTACATCCCTACAAGAAATGAAAGTGGAGCTATGAAAATATGAGTTCTCTCCACAAGAAGAATCTTAAAAATTTACCCCTAGAGCAAAATTTGACTTGGTACTTATAAAAAATGATTAGGAATTATTCCCCATGAAAGGAAGAAGCTTTCAAACCAAAATCCCTTGATTAGTGGATCTGGCTCCCAATACTAGGAATCTACATTAAATGGCACAGAACACATTCCTAGATTCTCTCAATTATTGGAGCTCCACAATGCGTGCCATAATTTGATAATATCTTGTGGATTTATTATTGAATATTGATCCTCCTATAGTAGGGAGAAAGTCCCTAAATTATCTCCTTCTCCAAATCTTCATAACCTGCCCAATATTCTCACAATATTCCACAAAAATAAATAATATTAGGCACAAATATGAAATTATTCGTAAACCTTCCTAATGAACATATTAAAGTTAAAAATACATTATATAATGCAAAAAGAGAGGTTTAATGTGCTAAAGGATGGTTATATGGGCCTTAATTTATGATTCATTTAGAAGCTCGGTCCTTAATTTATGTCTAATTTAGAGGCCCATCATACCCCCTTGCAGAAAGTGTTGCTCATTCTCTGAGTAACTTAGTGACCTCATTGTTCCTCATTCATGGTCCTAGTGGCCTCTCTATTGTGCATTGCTCAGTAATTTTCCTTAAGAATCTTGGTTGTAAGTTCTGCAAGGACAGAAAAAAATGTAGTTGTTCTTATCATGATTGTTTAATAGTATTTCTAGAAAAAACATAACTTTCCTCTTTGCAAGTTCTTATAGACATATTTGGGAACTACAACCCAAATCACATATGTCCATAAACCAAGGGCTTATAAAGCCCTAAAAGTGTTGTTTCATACCCTAAAGGAACAAGGTCAGCTGATTACATCATTTCCCAGAAGTTCTCGTTGAAAAACTGCTCAAAACTGGTCAAAACTGGACCATACAGACGGATCTGTGCTGAGGGTGAAATGCATCTCACTTGTCACATGCAAAGGGTGCAATGCATACTGAAAAGCACTTGTGTAGGGTGTGATGAGTGAGAGAAGACAAATGGCAGAGGTAGTTTGCTAGGTGGAAACCCAGAGAATCTTCTAGAAACTGCTCATTTGAAACTTGCCTCTCTGAATTCGCCGAGGGATGAGTAAGAGATCATGAAATGTCCGAGTGGAACCAAAAACTATCAGAGAAATGACACTAATCAAAATCCCAGAAGCTGACTCACCCACCTACAAATATCTATATATGGATCCCTCATCCTAGAGATCGAGAGGCTGTAATTTTGTATTTTTGTAAGGAAGTGTTGTTGGTTCCTCTGTGAGACATTGTAGTGTTGGGTGATCTAGCTTTTCATGAGGTGAAGAGGGCTTTCATGCTAGGAGGATGGCACTGGGTCAGACCACTGGGTTGTAATCCTCTCTTCTACTACTTTTATCAATAAAGCTATTTGAGTTCTCCTCCATATTATTGTATATTTATAAATCTTGTATTGGTGTATGCATTTGTATGGCTAATATACATCTGATCCTATATTGTTTATGGTTATAGATCTCTATGCTTTGATGGTATTATGATTCTTTGACTCTACAGGTGTTCTTTGAAGTGGGACAAGTGAGGAAAGAGCGACAAAGCTCTGTCAAAGGGGGGAGGAAACAAGCAAGGAGCCAAGCAAAAGACTGAGGTTGGTACTCTCTGCTTCCCTCTCATCTATATCTCATAAAGAAAAACACAAGTAACTTTAGTTTGCTTGTTTCTAAGATAGCTACCCATATTAGCAGGACTAGCAGCTCTGAATGGACACTAGTTTTCTCGATAACAAAATGGCGACTCCACTAGGGAATGAATAGTTTGATTGTTAGTTATTGTTGTTTTCTTTATCAGCTAGCCTTTGAACTACTTTTGCTATGCAAATACAAAGTAGATCAATGTTGCTTCAGTAAATCTTCGGGTTAGTTTATGAGTTGAACATATGACTTGCAAACATCCTGAGTGCCCTGGTGGTAGCTCAAATAACCTCATTAGATCAGCCCCTATACTTTGTGTTTATTGTCTATCATTAGCTCAGCTTAAATCCCTAAACTTAGCTAAAAACTATGAGTGAAAACCAAGCTTAGTCTCATCCCTGGACCATCGCACTGTCTCTCATTAGCAACCTAGATGCATCACACCTCCTGTGTGTTGCAGGTGAGATGCATCCCTATTTCCTTGTGTTACAAGTGTGATGATTGAATGAGACCGTTTTTGCCTCCAGATTTTGGTTTTTTCTTCATTGTTTTTAGCTCTATTCAGTACTTTTGCTGTCTATGATCAGTATATCACTATTGAAAACTTCTTCCTTTGCATTATTTAGCCTCCATTGATAAGGAATTGTGAATGTTTTTTTATGTATTTTTCATCATTTACAGTTCTCCTTTGCAAACAGTAGCTTAATTGAACTGTTGTATTTTGATTTGAAAGTGTTGCAAATGTCATTTTCAGAAAGAAAAGAGTGTCGTAAAGTCTTCCTCTTTTAGATAGTTGATTACACTTTTTCTATTGTATTTGATTTGAATTATCAATTCTTTGAAGTGTCAAAAGTAGTTTTCAAGTTGAAATTGAAAGTGTCATATTAGTCTTCCTTCTTCCTTTCATTTTTGAACAAGAAATTGCTAAAGTGTCGCTTTGAGAAAAGATAGTTCAGATCTGTACTTAGTTTTCTTTTTGTCACTCTCACATTAACGAAACTGAAAAAAAATACATGCATGTGCATTTTCATTTAGATTGCATGTGGAAATTGATTTAGGATAGTGCATCTTAGTGTGTGCTCTCTGCTCTATGTTGAAAGAATTTTACTTCTCTTTCCTTAGTAGCTAGGGTTTTCATTGCTAAAATAAAGTAAACGACTATTTGTCATGTTAGATTGCATATTTAGGAATGTATATCTGCATCACGTGATGAACCTTAAATGAAAACTTATTAAGAAAGATCAACTGTAAAATAAACCTCAATGAACATAAAAATGCTTTGGAACCTAACGCACAACATCTAGAAGTCTAGGCTAGAGACGTATTCCAGCATCGTAAAGCCTGCTAACTATTGTTTTCATCGTAGGTTCGGTGATTCCTTCTCTTTGATATGAAAAGTACCAGTACAGACTTCTACTCCCACGTACCATCAAGAATATATTGGGAGACCACAATAGAATATATCCTTTATCCTTAGGAAGTTGTGTCTGCCGCCCTATCAATCACAATGCACTGAACACAACATTCGAGAAGATTGACTACTGTACATAAAAATTATTATCCAATTTTGCAATTGGTTTGGTAATCCCTCTCTCTAGATTTCCAGAGTAGTCATTTTCATTCCTTTTTAGACTCCTTAAAATAAAATGTCCATTTGAGCACTTGTGACTTCAGGCTCATTAAAAATTGAAGGCGACCAGAGTCGTCTTTATCTTTTTCTAAACTCTTTAAAATTGAAAAAGAAAGCATTGTGAAAGCGTCATAAAATTTATTTTAATCGGAATAACATCACTGTTCCCTTATTGGTCTTAGGTTGAGAAAATGGAGTCCACCAATCAAGGATTTCCCCTTGGGGGGAATCCTAGTCTTTTCTCTTCTTGGGGAGATGTTGGTGCTCCACACATGGCTACACTGTCCCTTCCAAGACTCACAATTGGCCTACCATTATGGCTTTTCTCTACCTCTATTGTTCAAAACACCATAATTCCTCAGCAACTAGATGATACTAAAGTCACTCCCCCACCTTCTACTTCGTTTGTTTCTCCCTCTCCTTCTTCCTCTTCACTTGGTGAAGCTAGTAACACTAAAAGCCAAGTAACTGAGAAGAAGAAGAAAGGGAAGGAGAAGAAGAAGAAGAAGCCAACAAAGACCACTATCATCGAGATTTTCCTTGCATCCCGCGGATCTTAAGGGACTGGTCTCCCCGCTTGCATAATCCGGTGTCTTCAACCTCTAATGATCATGTTGAGAGTACACCATCAACTGGTGAAAATGAAGTCAACTGACAGAAAGGAAGATCTAAATTTCCTTGTAGACTGTGTGAAGGTGATCATGCCCTCCACTATTGTCCATTCCTAGATGAAGCTAAAAGAGTCTTGGATAACCATCCTGCTTCACCACAACGACTTCCTTCTAGATACAAAAACTATTGCCAAGTCCATCACTAGTTGAAAATCTGACTGACACACCTTTCTTGTCAGTCGAAGCACATATAATTGAAGGTAAACCCTCTGAGTCTGCACTGGACCAAAGTCAGCAGGTCAAGATGGAAATCAACCTAGTCTTGTCTTTGGAAGGTCCACCTTCACATGATACAGTCACCAAAGAGAATGAGGACGACACCGTTCAAATTCTTTTTATTAACATAGAATCTAATGAACATGGGGGAAATCTACCCATTCCTTTACTGCAAGAAGGAAGTTTGTCAGAGATTCATCCAGCTATTTATTTGGTCCCTCCTCCAAGCAATCTAGTCATTTCCTTTGATAGGAATCTACTAGGGAGACCCCGCCTACCATCTAATGTACCATTCTGAATCATAGTACAAGCTTACAAAATGATCATGGCTGGTACTATCATGAAGGGGCTTCCATGAATCATAGTACAAGCTTACAAAATGATCATGGCTGGTACTATCATGAAGGGGCTTCCATGAGTATCCTTTCCTCAATTGCTTGGAAAGCACCTAGTTCGCCATCACTTCTGCTTGAGATTTGAAATCTGTCAAGCTTCAACAAAGGAACCAGTTGATCGTTGGGGATCCTTCTAAATTTTCCTATAACTTTGAGAAGGAAAACCGTTCATCTAAACGTGATGGTAGTCCAAGGGCCTCTAGATTACAATCTACTCCTTGGGCGTGACTACATTTATAGCATGGGAGCTATTGTTTCCTCACTCTTTCAAGTGATGTGTTTCCCGTATGAAAGCAGAATGGTCCAGCTCATTGACCAGCTTTCATTCGCCGGTTCAAACATGGCTACTAGTCAAATGCCATCCCTAACTGGTATTTTTGCACAAGGAATGTCTCATCAACCTCCAGTCTATCCTTTTGATGAGCTCAAGTGATTCAGTGAATGTGACTAAACCCAGGGGGCATGCGCCTTGGTCTACTTCGGTAGAAAAACCCCAGATATAAGGTAGGTTTCCACGTAGGATACATGACTAGTCTAACACACCCGTCCATTTAGGAAAATAGGATTAGACTGGAAAAGGATTCCCTCGTCAAACGTTATGTGAGTGGAACCTCCGACCATTCACCTTTGTCTATTTCGATGGACAGAGCCAAGGAATTGTTTTGTCTGTAAATGCGGATGAAACAACCTTGCTTTAATGTAAGAACTTCCATATGGTAACTTGGAAACTCTACTTCTCTTTATACCTGGGGGCATGCAAACCTTTTGTACGCAAGTGGAAAGCAACCAGCATAACTCTAACCCCATAATTTTTACTAATTTCAACTGCTTAAGTTAGGTGATTGGTCTAGTCAACCATTCACCTTTGTCGAGACCAATGAAAAAGGCAAAGTAAAGGAAAGTTTCCCATCGAGAAGCGATCTTGCCTAACCTCAGTAGTTCTTTAACCCCTAGGATAGTATTTGGTCATTCCTAGCTTACATATAAAAAGGCTCCAGAGCAAAGTTGCACATGGGGCAAGCTCCCTAAAAAATGAACCTACTAATGAGAGACATCCTTATTATATGACTGGCATGAGCAATGTTTCCGCAAAGTTCAAGCTCGTTAAAAAATAAACCAAGTTATGAGCATATGTTCCCCCAAAGTTCAAGCTCATTAAAAAATGAACCCGCTTTCGGTAAATAACCTTTGTGATCACATTACTATTAGCTTTTGAGCCATGGTCATGTTCTTACCATCACCTCCACTTTTTAGTCGATCATCTACCTCCACTTGATTGTTTACCCTTTTGAGGAACAACTGCAACGAGTGATTCTATTAGCCATATTCTTTACATTGTCGTGACTGAAAAGTTCCAAACCTTACCTGGAACCAACTACTACCTAAAAATATCACTCATTCCTCAAAGACGAGTCCCTTTTAAGCTCTTTCTAGACTCGTAAAATATAAAAATATTGTCGAGAAATTGGCCTCTCCATCTCGTTAAGTTGATTGGAAGTGCCATCTCTCCTCTATATTTTAATCTTTTTGGACCTGAGGGATCATTACACAAAACGATCAAGTGCTTGTCTTTTTCGGCTCGTTAAAGTGATCGGAAAAGTCATCCCTTTCATATTATTTTATACTTTTTCGGACTTAAGGGATTATATTATGAAAAAGGATTACTAGAGTTTCCTTTCCGTCTCTTTTCAGAATCTCTAAAACTGGAAAGGACCGGGTTTTCTTTGTCATTAAACTCGTTAAAACAATAGCGACGAACTTGTCCATTATAGACAAGAGCGAGTTTCACTGTCGCTAGGCTCACTAAAAGATAGCGACAGGTTTTCCCAAAGGGAAAATTATAGAACAAGCATATGTTATCCTCCTCAAGATTGAAAAAAATAAAGAGGCATTGGTCAGAAATGACTTGGGAAAAATTGGGAAGAAAAATTGAAGAACTTTATTAGTAGCAGGTCGCTCTTGAACATGACACTTTCACTCCATCACCATGATTGAGTTAGGTTGGGTTATTCCATTCACCGGTCATATCACCATTGGTCCTTCGTACCATCCATTTTTGGGGTTAACGCTACCAATCCATTTCAGTGTCAGCGATATGTTCAAGAGAAGCCGCTCAGAGAATTCACCAACCTAGCTTATGCCTCATCCATTGCAATACCTTCACACTCCATTCTTTCATGACTGCCACCCTGAACCTTGTATCATCAGATCGTTTTCACCTCCACAAAATCATTTGCTCCGTTTCATGTCGTAGATGTGTGATTCATTAAGGCCCTCCTACAATGGGTCACTTCTTGTCGACATTAGCTCATTATCCAATAAGTTGACTTAGGAACAGCCCTTTTAGTACTTGGAAGCTTCCATGCCTCAATGGCAAGTTTCTCACTTCCGGCGATAGGTTTACATCAATGGCCTTCAACTGAAAGATTTTACATGGTGTTCAACATCGACTCATGTATTCACACCACATGAATTATACTGTAGTACCTTGAGGGTCATCATCATTATTGGTGATTCCTCTCGTGCTTGTTAACAACTTACATCATTAGCTAGTAATCAGGCAATGTCTTTCCATGTTCAACATCAGAACATCTTTTCACATGGATCGACTTGTACTTTTGGCGAAGATTGAATGAGTTTGAAGACCCCAGATCTAGTTTCATCCATCCAGGTTGTGATATATTCAAGAAAAATAAAGACGTCAAATATACATCATAGCTACACAGATAACCATCCAAGCCAAGGGATGATGGCTCTACCAGAATCATTAGTTTGCCACACAGACGGTTGTCTATCCTATGTACATGAAAATTAATTTATGAAGCTGAGCATGGGAATGCCTACCTCGGCTATATTATGAAAATATTATGAAGATAATGTATTCTATTGTATCTTATTACAGGTCACCTTCCAGTTTCGAAAAACCTTGAATCCTCATGATAAAGCATTTCACCCAACATCAGAAGATTTATGACCTCATGCTTTAGGGGGAAACTGTTATAGACATATTTGGGCACTGCAACCCCAATCACAT